>JAULBY010050660.1:0-36054 GCA_032358315.1 Ophiocytium majus
TCAAGGGCGCCGCCCTAAGGCGGCCCCAAGATAGTGTCCATATGCGAGGAGAAGCAGGAAGAGCAGGCACGGGCGCATGTACGTACATATACCGAATACGCCTGTGCCAACCCTATGTATACTTCAGAAGTATGTATACACATACTACTTGTAACACTACAAGTATGCATAAGGTGCATACGTTTACTACACTGAGACGCGTGTACACATGTATGTACACATGTGTGGTTGGGCACAGTTGTGATGTGGCTTATGATGCAGCTGTGCGCCGCTGTGATGAGATGCCACGGTTTGGTTTGGTGGGCGCAAGTGCCGTCCATAGTACACCCCCCCGCCTGCTGGACAGTAGTGAGCTGAACAAGCACGCTGCCCAGGGTGCGTTTTATTGCCGCCTGACCAAGACACTGCTGCCATGACGCCAACTCACCAGCTGGCTCAGTCACCCGCAGCACACCCTTACGGACTGCAAAACGCACAGCCAGCGCCCCCCCTTCCCCAGTCACCTCACCCCCTCTGCCCCTTTCACACTTGTCGAATGCGAGGGAGCAGGTGCTGGCCAAGGCGCGCGACACCGCCGCGGCCGCGCGCCGCCTGGCTGCCTCCTCCCACATCAGCGATGTTGCCGCCGTTGTGGCTGCGGGCAGTGCGTATGATGCGGCCGACAGCGAGGCGGTGGCGGCCCTGGAGGGCATTGTGGCGTCCGCCTTCGAGTTTGCCGTCAACGCCGCCACGGAGACCGCGGAGCGCCTGGCACAGGTGACTCTATAGTTTGCTGTAGAATTTGCCACATGAACTCCTTAAAATCCCTATAGTGTTTGTGAATGGGCAGGCGGCATGGGTCGTCAACGCAGGCTCCGAGTTTGTGATTGATGACAGCCGGAGCCTGTCACATAAAATGCGCGCGTGCATACACTGCTCCCTTACACACTGGCTTAGTTCGAGCCGTTCACGGTCTTCGGGCTACGCCCGCCGCTGCCGCGAGCACTTGTGGTGTCTAGCAATTTTGGTTTGTGTGGGAGGCATAACAGATGGCATGTTGCTCCCCCTGACCCACCACTGCTGATGTGTGCACGCCATGTGCCTGTGTGTGCGCAGATCTGCACGCGCGAGAAGGCGCAGAAGGAGGAGGAGGACAGGCGCGAGACGGGGCGCGGCACGCTGCGCGCCGCCGCCGCCAAGCAGGCCGCCGCATACGACGACGCCGTGGCGCTGGGCGTGCAGGTGGGCTTGCTCAGCAGATGCTTTTCCCTGCCATTTTGTGACCAGGGGTGGGGGGCAAAAAGGGTTTGGGGGTCAAGGTAGTAAGGAGTTCATGGTGAGAGCGTTGCATGCTCAGCCTGTGTGCCTGATGAGGTGCCCGGTCCGGTAGATGCTTACCTTGTCGCGGAGCTCGTGCTGGTCTGTCACTGTCCTTGCGACTCATACCGAAAGTGCAGACTCAAATGCACCATCCTTGAGCGCTGCCAATCCCTGCCGTTTGCAAGCGCATGCACGCCAGCCACTGCTGAGCACACCCAGCTACCACTATCATCAGGTGCTGACGCCCCATTCACTTTTGGGTTCCTTTCTGCCCTTATGTCTGCAGGAGCGCTCTGGCATGCTGACTGCGCTGGCCAAGTACGAGGGCAAGCTCGGCGAGGCCAGGCTGGCGGAGGTGAGAGCCCAGCTGACTGTTACAAATGTAACCGTTTGTTGTGAACACATGCAGCCTGAGCGCCACAGCGTGTTTAGCCCAGCAGTGGCAAGGATGCAATGGCGCCACTTGGCAATGCTTGTAGAGGAGGTGTACCATGGGGTGGCACGTGCGAAAGGCGTCAGCACAGCCACACACACTCCCACGCCGCATGTGTACATTCACCAGCTGCCCAAACAGCGCCGTGCAGCACTGGCCAACCCTTGACCCACACCTGAAACCGCATGCACACCGTTGCATGCCCGCTGCCCCTGCCGTCGCCACAGGTCGGCAGCGCCAGCACCTTCATCGAGGCGTCTGAGGCTGTTCTGGCGGCGGCGGAAGGCGTGGAAGTGGCGCTGGCGGCCGAGAGGCAGCACAAGGAGGCCTGCGACCGCATCCGCAGAGCGGAGCTGGCGCGCCTGGACCCCCCCACAACCGCTCTTGCTGCTGTCGAAATCAGGTGGGGAAGGGGGGCGAATGCACAGACCTCTTGGTGCCTTTTACTCCCCTTCTACGTCGCAGTATTATGTTGCTGCCAGCTCAGCACAGCTTGTTGTGCTGTGCTTGCACCCGCGTTTAAAACAACACTTTGTGCTCGGCACGCTGCTCAGCAGAAGACACGCAGGAGTACTACAGCCGGGTAGGTTATGCTGACAATTGTTTTTGAAGCGGCTACGGAGTAACTCCCCCCCCCACTGTTGTGAGTCACCAGCTACAGTAGTAATTGCTACGGCACATTGCCTGTGTAATTTCTTTCACAGTGCTTCCCGACATAGCACACACAGTCCACTGTGTTGTTGTAGCACAAGCTGAGCACTGCATACGCCACAGAGCATGCATGCCGCCTCCCCTCGCCAAGGCTTACACCCGCCTGCACCCTGCCTCGACGCCGAACCCAGCCCACCTGCAACACACCACAACGTCACAGCAACTCCCACATCCTCACCTCCAGTCCCTTAACTCCACCTCCCCCCATCACACCCACGCAGGGCTGCCGATGCGGGCGTGGCAGAGGAGACATCAGTTGTGGGCGCCATCGCCGACGCGCGCGCAGCCCTGGACTCGGTGCGGCGCGACATAGAGCGCGCCGAGGACGCCAGCATCCCGCCCATTGCGGCGGCCGTGCTGGCGGCGCTGGGGGCGGTCGTCGCGGCGGAGCGCGCCTTCTCGGAGGCCAAGCAGCGCAAGGACGCTCTCGACAGGTGCGCTTGGTTTCGGTTTGCAGCAGCTCACATACTTTTGTGTACTGCAGGGGGGGGGGGGGGGGGGGGGGGGTTGCGGGCGAGTGCGTGTTTGCACGGCGGCAGTGGGGTCCGTGATGTGCGCTCGCTGGCGTGTGTGCTGGAAGCCCCGCGTGCCGGCGGAGCAACAGTGGAGCCTGTATGCGCATTGCAGTTACACACTTCAATTATGTACACGTATACGGCGCATACTATACGCGCCCTAAGCGGAGTTCAATGGAAGTACATGTGTACATGTATGTTTGCGGACTCATGATGTTGTGGTCCAGCCGGCAAGTCTGCATTGCACAGGCAGCAGTTTCTCAGTCGGTGACACTTTTGTGCTTGCTCCTCTGTCCTTGCGCTATGGCGCCCGCTGCTGCGCGCACAGGGAGGCGGCCGCCGCTGCGCACGAGCTGTCCCTGCTGGAGGCGCGCCTGTCCGAGGTGAGCCCACTGCCAAACCCACGAGCGCACACCATTCTTGCTTAAAGTGGAATTCACATGTACGCACGTGCTCCCCCCCTGCCACCAGCAGCGGCTGCTGAGCCACTGTTACTCGCTTTCTGCCCGGGTGTGCGGCATATGCACACCGCGCGGCACCTGACGCAGGACGGTCTCCTCCCGGCCGCCCTCGTCCCCATGTCCCCCACCCCCTCAAATGCACACTAACGCCCCTGAGCCACCCCCTACCCAACCCCCGCTGCTCCGCTTGTGCTGAGCAGCTGCGTGTGTCCGCGGCTGAGGACCCCGAGGCGGGCGTGGCGCTGCTGTCCATGTGCGACGCGCCCGCCGCGGCGGCCGCCGCCGCCGTCGCGGAGGCCCGCCGCTGCGTGCGCAAGGGGGACAGCGTGCAGGACATGCACGCCCTCACGCTGGTTGCCGCCGGCAAGGTGCGGCGACACCCGCCTATGGCCGCCGCAGGCTTGCTGTGGTGTGGTGGCGCGTTCACAACTGGAATGCGGTCTGAGGCATACGCGCACGGCGCGGGGGCGCTCAGGCGCCGCCGCGCCGCCACCCCACCTCCAGACGTGGCGTCACTCGTGCGCTACTTGTAACCACACGCTGTGGCTGTACCCCCTGGGCAACCAGGCTCGCAGCACATGCGCTGCGTGTGTGTGGAGGGAGGGTGCGTTGCCTCACCAACCCCACTAGTGGCAGATGGCGGCACTCCCACGCCCTTCACCCCACATGCGCGTGAACCGCGCCTGTGTCTCCCTGTGGCTGACGCTGTGCCTGCCACACCTTTTGTGTGTCCGCCGGCGCCGGGCGCTGCAGGTCAAGGAGGTGGAGGAGGCCACCAGCCAGGGGAAGCTGCGCGCGGCGGCATTCCTGAGGCGCCGCCAGGGCGCGCTGAGCCGCCTGCGCGCGTGCGCAGAGTCGCTGCAGACGGCGCGCTCCTCGCTCGTGGCCGCCAACCTGCAGGAGCGAACGCTCGACGATGTGAGCCAGGCGCTGCTGCCATCTTGGTTCCGAAGTAGCCGCCCGGGGCGGAAAGTTTGGTGGTGTATTGTGTGCCTGCTGAGGTATCTTACCCCGCACACTGTGTTTGTTGTCAGCTGTAGTAAATGCTAGGGTTTTGGTACATCAACTAGAAGTATACCGTTGATTTTGACCCCCGCCCGCAACTCCTTTGGAACAAGACACTAGATGATGTGATCCACGCGCCGCCAGCCAGGCGCCGCTAGTGGTGCTTTGCAGTGTCATCAGTAGCACCACCCATGCCATGGCGGTTGCGTTGTCCTTGTGGCGCGGCGCTCGCCCCGCTTGCCAGTTGCAGTGGCTTCAAGCCAGGCCTGTCTTGCGCGAGATGTGCAGGGTTTCCACCGCACAACAGCCCGTGTGCACCCCCTTTTGACCAGGGATGGCACTAGGCCCCCTGGGCCCCCAGCTGACGCGCACACATGCACGCTGTGCACCTGCCATGCTATTTCATATAGGTGCGCGGCGCGATGGAGGGGGCGGATGCCGCCCTGCACGCGGCCTCCCAGCGCACCCTGCGCCCCCTTGTGGCGGACATGCTCACGGGAGAGAGCGGAGGCGCAGACGAGGAGGCGGCTGCCACTGACGCCGCCAGGAAGTGAGTGTGCGCCCTGCTGCCGCTGGCCCCTGCTATGGCACAATGTTTGTGTGAGGGGCATCAGGAGCATGCACTGCCATGGGGTGGCGGTTCCTATCGCACGGTTTGCCGCTTTGCTGCTGGTGCTGCACCCGATGCTGCGTGGCGTGCACGCCAGGAGAGCCGCTGCCAATAGGGTCTCTGGCACCCTATCCGCGCCCGCACGTCGAACACACACTGACACTTTACTCTGGTACACATGAGTGCGCATCAAACCACACCCCAGGAACAGCGCGCATCCACACACCCCCAACTCTTCCACCACCAGCACCCCTGACCCCGCCGCCACAAACCAACCCACACTTTCTAATACTGTACACGCCTCCTGTGTGCTCTTGCTGCCGCCAGGGTGGAGGCGGCGGAGGCGGCGGCACAGCGCGCCCTCGCGGCGGCGGAGCGCCTGCAGCGCGAGTGGCGCGCCGTGACGGCGGCCCTGTCGATGGCCATGGAGCGCTACACCAACATGACCACTGCCGCGCTGGCGGCGGAGGTGGGGGGCGACTCACGCGTGCTGGCGGCGCTGGAGGGCGCGGAGGCCGCGGCCGCTGAGGCCAACGTCGCCGTCACCGCTGGTGAGTGACTGACGTGTGTGATTGTTGTTGGGGGTGGTTGGGTTGGAGAGCAAGGCGTGTGTGGGCAGCCACGGGCGGGGCACAGCACGGGAGGCCACAAGCTGTGCGAGTGCATGGAGCGGTTTGTGCGTACGCCGGATGCGGGTGTGCTTCGCATGCCGCCGATACACCTTTTGGTGGCTTGCGCCCATATCTAGCACTTCAAGTTGAAGTTGAAGCACCCATTTGTAGTGTGCTGCTTGGCACTGACATCCAGTGTGCGCAACACTTTCTGGCTGCTGCTGCTACCACCGCTTCCGCTGCAACCGCGCCACATCCAACTGCGCCAGGCTCCACCGCCAACGCCGACCCGTCCACCGCGCGCCACCTTGTGGAGACCTTTGGCGCGCGCCTCACCGCGCTCGACGCCACCACCACGTCCGCACAGGCAAGCACACTAACACGCGCCACCCATGGCTGAGCACCATCAAAAGCAGTCTGCAGCAGGGAAACAAGTCATTGGATGCATCTGCACACAAAATGGCATCAGGTTTCGATTATGATGGCCCATGGAACGCGCCCTCACAACACCCAGTCGAAGCCGTGTGCATGCTCCAAATACCTTGACACACGTCCCAGCAGCGAACGTTATACATGCCGTCCCTGGTGTGTCGCCGCCGTCGCCAAAACCGCGGCCACACTCTGATTACCTTCTTTCCTTTTCTTGTCTTCCCTGCTGCCACCCACCTACCCCTTTGCCGTACCACACTGCCACGGTGCGCAGCGCGCCAAGGAGGCGGCGGACAGGCAGCGCGCGGCCGCCAAGGCCACTCTCGACGGCGCTGGCGTGCGCCTGCAGGGCGCCACCGCCGCCGCGGCCGCCGCCGGCACCACTGTGTCTGCGCTCTGCCGCCCGGCCCTGGACACGGCCAGCGAGGTGAGCTGTGGCTACCGCAGCTGTTGCTGGCTGTACTATGTGGCTGTTGTGGATGGGAGAGTGCTTGTACCTGCTTGATTGTGCAGCCCTGGTAAGGTATATGGTGGGTCAGAACTCTCACACTGTGGTGACATGCCCGCGGTGCCCGCGCGCACAGCCTGGGTGGACCTTGGGTCAACAAGCAATGTCATTCAACCTAGTCGACGCCCTTCATAGCTTGACCTACAGCCTCCACATGCCAGCTGGTGTACAAACCAAACCACGCCACTGCAGCTCACAGCACCCCCCACACACTCCTGCCGCTGCCCCCCCGAGCAGGCGCTCGCGTCCGCGGCATGGCAGCTGCGCCGCGCCGCTGAGAGTGACGACGGCAGCAGCGCCCCAGACACCGTCACCGCGGCCGCGGCCAGCGCCCTGGGCAAGGTGGCGCAGGCGGAGCAGCACGTGCAGCGCACCGTCCAGCGTGCCGCGCAGGCGCAGGCCCGCAAGCAGGCGGCCAGCCTCAAGGCAAGGCCTGTCACACGTCTCTGGCGCTGCCTGCTGCAGCGGTGGTGGCGTGTGGCCGTAGCGGTCGGCCGTAGCTCGCCCACGGCTGCCAATATAGCATGCAAATGTTGCTGTCTTTGTGCGTGTGCCTGCCTGGGTGTTTCGCCCTACTCAAACTTGCGGGCACGCCTAGTTGGTAGCTTGTTGCTGCACACCAACGTCACCGCACCAACACACACACGGTGCCTCTGACTATACAGCGCGCATCGCTCCCGCCGGGGTGCGGCGGTCTGCATGTGGCACGTGCTCAGCGCTCTTCAACTTCTGCATGTGCTCAGCCCAACTTCAACTTCTGACGCCCTTGAGCTGCTGCTGCTGCCGCTTGTGTACTGTCAGCTGGAGGAGATCAGCGCATCTCTGGCGGAGGCCGAGGAGAAGGCGCGCGGCATTGTGGTCATCGCCACGCAGGGGACCGCCGCCGGAACGGTGCCCTCCGAGGTTCGTACCTGTTGTTTACGTGGTCAGAGACACGGGGTCATGTACGCACTTTGTACAATCTGCTAACAAGCAATTGTTGAAAGAGAGACGGTTGAAGTTGCTGAAGTTGTTGAAGTTGCAGCTGACAACCAGCTGCTGCCGCGCTGGTGATCAACCTTGGCAGCAGCGTCAGCCTGGCAACCCTGACGTCCCTCATGTGTGCTGAGCACCCGGCCACCATGAGCCCTTTCTCCGCAAACAAACAAACCCACAGGCACATGCACTGCAGCACCTGACCCACATTCTTGGACCATTCCACCCACCCACACACCCTCATACCCCCCTCACACTGCTGTGTGCAGGCGGCAACGCTGCTGGTGGATGCGCGAGGCGCGGTCGCCATCGCCCGCAAGCTGGCCGACGACGGCCAGCTGCAGGGGCCGTCTGGAGACATGGTGGCCGATGCCGCGGCCGCAGAGCGCGCCGTCGCCGCCGCTGGCAAGGTAAGCGACAACAGCAGTGTGTGTGGGGGTGTGTGGCTGCTGCCCCTGGCTTGGTCTGAATGGGCGCGGCGACGCCAAGCTTGTGGCGGTTCTGGAATGGGCAGCAGCGCCGTGCGTGCTGGTTTCTACCTAGCCTAGCAGCACGCAAACGCCTCCGCGCTGAGTGCCGGACAAACTCCAACCACCGAGACTGTACGTACGTGCGTACTTCGACGTGGCGGAGTGTGTGCAGCGGGCGCAAGAGACATTGCACACAGCCCGTCCAGCTAAGCCACACTCTGTCCCGTGGTGCTCGTTCCCTACTGTGTGTGTTGCAGGCTGTGCTGGCTGCGGCGGAGGCGGTCGACGCTGCCGCTGCGCGCCACGCCAAGGCAGGCAAGTCCCACGCCTGCACCAATCCCACAACCACCCTCACACGCACACACAGTCCACACACGTCGCTCAGCGCCAGTGCCGCTCTACACACCCACATGCACCCCTCCCCCGCCTTCCCAGCCTCACCCCGCCCGCCCCCTGCACACGCCATTGCGCACCTGTTGCCGCACTTGCGCGTGAACGCCCAACAGGCGGCGTGGTGGCAGAGCTGAACGCGGAGCTGGACGAGCTGCTGGTGCGCCACGCGGCCGCCGCGGCGCCGCCCGCCTCTGACAAGGCCGCCGCCGCCGACGAGCCGGAGGTCTCTGAGATGCTGCGGCACTCGCCGCGCTTCGCCTCCGCCACCGCCGCCGTGGAAGCTCAGGTGGGGTGGCTGTGCCTGGCGGTGCTGCCGCTGCGGCTGCTGATTGTGTAGTGGTTTGGCGTGTGCGTGTGTGTTGCGGACGGCGCGGGCGGCGGCGTCAGTGGCGAGCTTGCGTGATTATGCAGGCGCCAGTGTGTGCCGCTGTGGTGCGGGCGTAATGGCTTCTCGCCAATGCGGACTGCCCTGGCACTGCAAACGCAACTTAAACCCTGCAGCCGGCGTTCACAGACACACAGCTGCCGCTGACAGTGCCTCCCGACTCCAACTTTCCCCCATGCTGCACTCGACAGATTGAGGCCGTTCTCGTGGCCATCAACGCCGCGGCGACTGCGGCTGCCTCGGTGGAGTCCCACAGCGGCACTGGCCCTGCCACGGCCGCCGCGGCAGCAGACACCCTCAGGATGCTGCGCGAGAAGGTGCGGCCTGCCGGTCACGCGCCCCCCACCACCCCCACTGCAGCGCGTCATGTGCTGCTATGCGGCACACGTCGACAACAAGCTTCCCTTCAACAAGCGCACCAGTGAAGGTGGCACCAGCGCCTGTGCCGCCACTCACCATACGCACACACACCCCTCCCTGCTCAACAGCCTCCCCCCTCGTACTGCGCCCAACCCCCACAACCTCCGAACACTACTGTGGTGATGGCGCACGGCGTATAAATGTTTTATGACACACCGTGCCAGGTATGTACAACGGCATGTAATGTACTTACTACAGTAGTATATGGCATATACGCCGAATATCGCGCTTTGGGCGTAAAACTGCCGCATTTCTTATGAACTACTTTGTAGTACCTCTAATTCGTTGCTGTAAGCCCTGACCCATCACAACCCAACACCAACAGCACTCCGCTCCCCCCCTGCGTGCTCCACCTTCGCCAATGTGTTACACTGTGCCGCTGCAGGTGCACGAGGAGGAGGCGGAGGGCGCCGCCGAGAGGCAGAGCGCGGTAAGGCGCGCGGCCCAGGCCGAGCGCGCCGCCAAGGAGGCCCCCGCCCTGCGCCGCCGCATCGACGCCGCCAAGACCCTCATGCGCGCCGCCCCCTGCCAGTCTGTTGGTGAGCCAGTGCTGCCGCTGCTGCTGTTGGTGGTGGTGGTGCTGCTGCTGCTGGTGCTGGCGATGCTGGTGGTGCTGCTGCTGCTGCTGCTGGCACTGCTGCCGCTGGCGTTGCTGCTGCTGCTGCTGGTGGTGGTGGTGGTGGTGCTACTGCTGCTGAGCGCACTGCGTTTGTCCGCATGCGCCGTCCCCACCGCTCTTGGCGGCGCGCGTGGCTGTCGCGAGTCCGCCCCCCCCCTTTGCCTTGCGTAACTGGGTCTGGCAAAGCGGCCCTCATGTGCGGAACTCTCATGATTGGTGGCGTGCAGTGCCTGTGCCGGCGCCCAGGCAATGTGCAGGGCGTGCCTGCGGCAATGCTGGTGTGTGCCTTTGCATGCTATGGTGCACTGACTGGTAAGCCGCGGCTGTGGCTCTGGCGGCGTGTGTTTTTGTAGGCACTGCGGCCTCGGAGGCGGAGGAGGTTGCCAAGGCGGCCGCAGGAGTGGACTCCCTGGCGAAGCTTGCTGCTCTCGGGCAGCACGCCACTGAGGTATAAAGCAAAACGCAAGCGACATGAGATGATTATCTCAGACTACATAGTGTGTACATGTTACATGTGCTACTAGTACTACAGCAGTACACATGACCCGCATGGCATGCAGAGGCATGCGGTCTGCACTGCCAGCACCACTAGGGGCAACACACCATTGCACTGCGCCAGCTGGTGCGATCCACCTCCCACTGCAGTGCCAATTGCTGCACCACATACGTTGCCATGCGCTTCGAACCTCCCTCCCCTCTGCACCTGATGTGCATGCGGCTTTGCGTGCCTCTGTCATCCCCGCCTGGTGCGCAGGAGGAGTGCGTGTCCGTGGAATCCATCATTGCCCTTGTGGCTGGTGCGGAGGTGCGTTCCTTTGCAGCAACAACTTCCTGCACAGCGTTGCAGCACTAATAACGTCTGCCCTGGTAAACACAGGGCCAAGTCTCTGTGTTGCCTGCGCGGCACACCTGGCTGCAGCACCGCTGCCGCCGCACATGCACAGCTCCATTTGCCAGCTTCAGCTAAAAGCCTTAGTGGCTATCCACCGCTGCCGCCGCGCAGTTACCATCATAGCCGTCGGCTCTGCGCACAGCTGACTTTTTAGCGTACCCCTGCTGCTGGCTTCCACCGCTTCTCGCAGGCTGCCGTGCACAGGCAGGCCGCCAAGATCCAGCGTGCCGAGACCCTGCGCCGCGCCGCCCTGCTGCGCCTCGAGACCTGCCAGGCACACTTCAACGAGGTGAGAACTTCAACGTCGGTTGTGCTCCAGCGCAGCATATCGGAGCTGGTCACTGCGGACTGGCCCTCCACCCTCCCGGCGGAGACACTTGGCGCAGCGCCCGACTACACGTACAAACACGCCTCGCTGCTGAGCGCACCCTATTCGCCCGGCTAAATACCCGTAGTTTGTACCCGGTGCCCACATGCCCTCATGTGTCCACAACTAATACACAAAACTTCAACCAGCTCTCACCGGCACTTCTGGGGCCACTCCTGGCCGCACCAACCGGCGATGCGACACACCCAGCTGTGCACTCATTGGATGCCCGCACCCACCTTCCAGTTGAAATTACGGCCATAACTGTGGGAACCCACTGCACTCCGCGCGAACCCCTACCTAGCACCTGCGCCACTTGATGCCCACAGCCAGCCTCACAGTTACAATCGTAACTGTGGCAAACCAGCACGTGTGCTCCGCACCAATTGCACTTAGCGCCTACGCCACCCTGCCTCGCCCGCTGCTGCACCCTCCCCCGCCGCTGCAACAGATGGTGCAGGCGGCGGCCGCCTTCTCGGCGCGCTGCGACCACGTGCCCCCCTCCCTGTCTCTCGAGGCGGAGAAGGAGGACAGCACCTACTGGCGGACGCTGGCAATGGATGGGAGCAGCGGCGGCGGCGGCGGCCACCACCGCGGCACCAGCTTCTTTGCTGGGCAGGTCACGGCCGCGTCCCTGGTGGCGCACGCGGTGACCCGCGCCGAGGTGTGTGCCATAGGGTGACACTGAATAAGGCTGACCTGTCTAGCATACTTCAAAGTACTGTGAACTCGCGATTTAGTTTGCTTGGATTTGGTGCGGTGTGTGCTTTAGTGTGGGGTGCAGAGACCTGTTGCAGACCACATGGTTCTGTATTAAACAACACACAATGCCCTATTTGATTTAGTGCGGGTCTTGCTTTGGTGCGGGGTGCTAGGGGGGGGGAAACTACCCTGCACTAAATTGCGAGTCAACTGTATTACATAATGAATTGGTGTCCCGCTTCACTGGTTGTAAGGCAAGGCGGTGATCCGGCGCCTTATGTGTGGCAGGTACGCGCGGCCAGCAAGGCTTCCGATGCCAGTAGGTGACAGTTCATGAGACCAGGCCACTAATCTAGCGACACCCGTGTACGAGGCCCTAGCACACTGCTGCTTGGGGGCATGTCCTGCCGTTGAAGCTGCCTCTTTGTTGTCATTGATACTTCTCGAAGTAGTGCCTACTACACAGGGTAAAAGAGCCGTATTTGTCGCATTGTTATTGTAGCGGAGCTGCAACACATGGCTCTGTCAACACGGTGCCTCCTCCACAAGCTGCAGCCACGCGCACACGCACCCAGCGCACTCAACTTCAACTTCTGCTGTCCCCTTACTTCAATTTCTCGTCCCCTGCCAGACCGTGCTGGCCTCCGCCCGCCAGCGCGTGACCATGGGCGTGTCCACGTGGATCGAGGACGCCTCCTACGCGGCACACGCGGCCACCGCCATGGACAAGCTGCAGACCATTGTCAACGCTGCCGCCACGCTCGTGCAGCGCCAGGCCGTGCGTCTGGAGGGGCTGCTGCAGCAGGTGAGCACAACGGGCTGCTGGTACAGTGGTGTTGTATTATTATTTTTTTACTTGCGTTAGGTCTGACAGAGTAGGGTGGTGAGCTGAGTGAGGAGCACGGATGGCGCTGGCGCTTCTGTGGCCCTATGAGGCCTGGTGGCGGGGTCCCGCAAAAGGTGGCCACAGCGCCCACTTGTGTTTGTCTTGGTGGGGTGTTGCGGGCACCACCGGGCCTGCCTGAGGCTGTAACGCTACATAAACTGCATAGAAAAACATGACCCCGTAAAAATCGGCCCGCTGCTGCTGCTTCCCGCTGCCTGTCCAGTGCCAATGCTCAGCACCTACATGCCCTTGGCACCAGTGGGCATTCGTTCATACCCCCCCCCCCCCCCCCTTTGCCTGCACTGCCCACCTCGCACCGCCCACTGCAGCGCGCGGCGGCGCAGGCGGCGCTGCAGGCATGCAGCACCAGCTGCGTGAGCGTGGCGGCGTCGGCCGAGGTGGCCGGCGTGGCAGGCTGCGAGCGTGTGGCCGCGCCCCTGCGCGCCGCCGAGGCGGCCATCAAGACGGTGACTGAGGTGGGACAGTCCTCATGCTGCAGTTGCTAGTAAAGTTGCCTAGTTTTGCTTGGGCTTAGGGCGCAGTCATGGCAATGTGTGAGAACCACATGCTGTGCAGACTGCGTGCAGCTGCGGTGGGCCCACAAGCCGTCACCACAGAAGTGACGATGCTGCTGCCTGCGGCCCCCGCAAAACTGCTCGGCGTTACGCATGGTCGCCCCTGTTATATACTTCAAGTAGTATCGCCAGAGGTATGGTTGCATTTGCCTCAAGAGCTTGCCACCGCCCGCTGGTTAACAGCAGCCCAGCCACCGCCTGCACTTTCCCGCCCCAGCCCCCCCGTAGTGCAGCAGTGCTGCTGGCTCGGCAGCCACCATCGCAGCACACACACCCTCGCCCCACGCCATAACCAACCCTTCCATGCACCGCTTACCCCACCTGTTCTGCTGAGCAGCTGCTGGAGAAGGGCGGCGCCGCCGCAAGCACCGTGGCACTGGAGGAGGCCCAGCGCCTGGTTTCTTCCGCAGAGGCCGGCGTGCTAAAGGAGGTCAAGCGCCGCGAGACGGTGGTGGCGGGCCGCAGGCAGGCGCGTGCGGACGTCAAGGCGGCGGCGGACGGGCTGGAGGCCGGCCGCGCGCGTGCCGCCGCCGCCGCCACCGGCCAGGGCGCCGCTGCGGTGAGTTTTGGGCGCTGCTGCTGGTGGTGGTGGGTGGGGGGGCAGGCGGCGTGTGCTGTCGCGTGTGCTGGTGGACTGGTGCCTTCTGGTTCCACTGTCTTCATTTAGTCTGTGCACCCTGGACCCTGTTCTGTCGCACAAGTGCTCACACCCGATGCTGTGAGCTAGGGGTGGCGCTGGTGGTGGCCGCGGTGCTGATGAGAGGAGTCACGCCCATCTGCAAGTGCTACTGCGAGGCGCAGTCTCGCTCCATTCCATCCACAACACGCTGCTCACCTGCACCCTGCCATCTTGCATGTCCCAAGTACTCACACACCTGCCCCTGTCACCTCTTGTGCCCTCCCTGCAGGCCCTCATCGCATCTGCGGAGGCCGCGCTCAAGCAGCTGGCCACGGCCAAGACTGCGCTGGCAGAGGAGGGCAACGCCGCCGCGGCCGCCAACGCCACCTCCGCCGCCGCCGCCACAGCGTGGGTGGCGCCGCGGGCGGTGTCTGAGGCTCTGCGCGCGGCAGAGGAGTCACAGGCGGCGCTGGACGCCCACCACGCTCAGCAGGTGTGACTCTCCTCCGCCTGTAACTGTCGCGCAACTGCTGCTGTGCTGCGTGTGTAGGGGTAATCTGCTGGTGGTGGTGGTGTGTTGTGGGTGCGCTCGCAGCTGGTGGTGGTGCCTGCATGGCAGCGGCGCTGTGTGGTAGCTGCTGGGCAGCAGCAGCAGATGCAGCGTGCTCGGGTGCCTCCGCACCTGGTGGTGGCGGCTGCGCTGCGGTGGTGCCTCTTATCTTTGATGGGATGGAAGCATCAGAGTGTCTCGTGGTTGTGGCTGCAGGACGGCAGCACAACCAGCCTGCTTGCTTGGCGCGCAATGGCCCCTGCCCGCCAGCTGCAACGCTGTCATATGCATATGCCGCAGCAACAGCAATTCGCTCTCTGTGTGCCGCCAAGAGCGCCCCTGCTGACAGACAGCTTGTAACCGCCTTCTGTTGCTGTTTTTTCTTCTTTCTGCCACGCGGCAACAGCGTGACCTGAGCCGCAAGGATGCCATCAGGGCCGCGGCGGCCCGCATTGCGGCGCGCCGCGCGGAGGTGGAGGAGAAGGCCATCGCTGAAGACGCAGCACGCCAGGTAAGCCAGGCCACAGCACTTGGCGCTCACAAGAGAGAGAGAGAGATTGTCTGTGGGTGGCGGCAGAGTAGCCGCTGCCCCGCACCAACTCTGTGCGAATAATCGAATGGCCGTGCAGTTGCAGATGCACGCGGCCAGAGTAGCCGCTGCCCCGCACCACCTTCTGTGTGAATGGCTGTGCAGCTGCCGATGCAAAAAGGCACATGGTGCGAATGTGCTACCGTGTCAAAGGCGTGTGTTGCGAGCGCGTGTTGTGTGTGGCTGCAGTATTTGCAGCTGCTGAAAAACGCCGCCTCTACTGTGTGGTGCCCTGGTGCTTTTCGCTTCTGTGCTGAGCAGCGCCGGCGCCTGCAGGACGACCTGGAGCGCGTGGCCAACAGGCTTGGCATGGCCCTGCCGGTAAGACCCCCCCCACACACACTTGAAGTAGATTTTGGAAGTTCAACTTGTGACAGCCCTGTGCCGTACCCTGCATCCACCCATGGACCGTTACACAGCGATGCAAGCCACATGCAGATGCGTCCGAGACAAAGACAGGCTTGCCTGCCTACACCCCTGTTGACTGGCGGCACCGTGATGCCAAGCCCTGGGGCAGTCACTCACGCTGCTGCCATTAACACCATCACCAGCGGACCACAACAGGGGCCAGGTAGAGAGGCGAGCGGGGCATCTGAGGCGGCAGGCCGGCCCACCATAGGATATACCGCCGTCTGGAGTCCCTACCTCTCACAGTGCTGCCATTGCGACCGCTGGCTGTGCGCAGACTGTGGACGAGGTGTCCACGGCGGCGGAGCAGGCAACGGCGGCCGTGGCGGCTGCCAGGGCGCTTGTGGTCAGCGAGGACGCAACCCTCTCGGACATCAAAGTGAACGCCGCTGTCGCTGCGCTCAAGGGAGCCAGCGAGCAGGTCGAGGGGCTTGAGGGGTCCGTCCGCCTGGTAAGAGCGCGTCAGTCACCAGCACTGCAGGGTTGTGACACACAGTGCAAGCCCTTCATGGCTTGGCTCGCTCGTGTGTGTCTTCATAAAGCAACGCGCGGATTTATTCGCTGTGCGTGCGGTATGGGCAAGTGGGTGGGTAAAGTTGTGACACACAGTGCAAGCCCTACATGGCTTGGCTCGCTCGTGTGCAACTTCATAAACAGTGAGCCGATTCATTGGCTGTGAGTGTGATATGCCCAAGTGGGTGGGTGATATATGGTGCCTTTGCACTTGCCTGGGGGTGTTTACTAGTAAGTGTGACAGGTTTTGGGGCCAATATACGGAGTTAGAGGTTTTGCAACCCTAGTCCGTATGCATAGGCACGGTCTTGCTGGTGGCATAGCCACACTGCCATCCACACGGCCGCCGCAGCCAGGCTCAGCATATACGGAGGATCCGCTCCCCACGGTACGCTGCAGCGGTGGCGGCGGCCACACGGGTGCGCCAGAGCTCTGCGTGCGCACACCTGCGGCGGCACCACCAGGGCTTACAATGTGCATCTCCGTTGCCGCCCATGCCAGCACTCCAGTTACACCCGCAATACACATCCACACGCCCCCACAACGCTAACCATAAGCATTGCTCTGCACCTGTGTTGCACACGTGCCTCTGTGTCACCCAGATGGAGGCTGCGCAGATAGTGGCCACGGCGTCCGGCCCCCCAGCGGCCGGCGCCGCCACGGAGGCCTACATGGGCCGCACCGCCGCCGCGTTCGACCTGCTCACCAACAACATGCAGTCGCTGTCGCAGAGCCTGCTGTCCATGCAGCAGCTCATGCAGCACCAGAACAAGTGAGTGGGCGCTGGCGTGCACCATGTGTGTGTGTGATGCAGCAAGCGCGCTGGTCGCAAGCGTGCGGGGCGTGCCGCCGTTTGCCACTTGGCGCCCCCCCAGTTGCCTCTGGAAGACACCTCTTTTATGTGCTTAACATGTGTGCAATAACTTCAAGTACTTAAAGCAGCATGCTAGGCTTACTGTAGAGTCCGCAGTGCTGAGCATTGCAATCTTGTTCGCTAGGACAACACAGCATGCTTGATGCGTTTTCCGGTCACACGCGCACCATGTGCACAGGCTTTCCGCGCCCTAAATGGAGTTTAATAAAAGTACTTGAACTACCTCAGCATCACACGGGCAGGCAGGCCCGCGCGTCTCTGCTTACAGCATCCTTGCCCACGCAACATGCAAACGCTGCTGCGCAGACGCCGCCGCTTATCGGTCTGCCGTGCCCCGCCCCCCCCCCGACGCGTGCTGCCGCCGCCAACAGGGTGATGCAGCTGCAGGGGCAGCTGCTGTCCGGCGCGGGCGACAAGGACCACCTTCTGCGTGAGCTGGCAGCACTCAACAGCGGCGCGCCGCCCGCGCTGGCCGCGCCCACCCCCGCCAACTCTCGCCGCAGCGCTGGCGCATAGTCGCGCCAAAATGCGGAAGTCAAAAGACAATTGAAGGGAGCCAGAGGGGGCAAGGGGCTGTGATTGCTGGGGGGGGTGAGGGGTGCTAGGAATGCTGGCGGCGGTGGCGGCGGCGGTGGCGCCAGCGGGTGGTGCAATGTCCGCCATGGCACACGCTGCGGCGTGGCTGGGAGTGGAAGTGGTGGATCCGGGGGGGGTTCGCGTGCTGAAGGGGTGCGGCTGGTACTGACGCGCGGGGGCACCGTGTGTGTAGACATTACAGCAGGCAAATGCGGCGGTTTGTGCGGAACGGAAGCGGCAACGGCGATTCAAATGTAGTGCGGGCGCGGGCGGCGTGGCTGGAGTGTGCATGCGCGCCGTGCGGCTGTGGTGGGCGCGGGGCGGCTAGCGAGCGTCTGAGTGGGGGGGACAATGCCTTAGGGCAGCGTGCTGTGGGACATACTCGCATGTGCGATTGGAGGAGAGCGCGGCAAATGCATGTCAGTGATGTTGGAGTGGCAGTTGTGTTTGTCATTGCAAAAGGCGCTGCGGCGCGGCAGATGTCGGCATGGAAGTGATGGCATGGCAGCGCCGATGGGTCGCACAAGGCATTGTTACTTGCAAACATTGGGCCCAGTGCTTGCGGTGGGGACAGCTATGTGCTCTGTTTGCTACATTGTGTCCTATGTTTATCCTGCAAAACATTGTGAGCAACTCCCAATCATTGTGGGTTCGAATGATGTGTGCTGTGCTGCCAAGAGTGTAACAATTTGCCGGGCGCCTGGTCAACTGACGTGTACGGGCGGCATGCACGCCTAGCTGTGTCTGCTTAGCGGCAGTCCGCCTTCGCAGCATTTAGTGTTTATTATTATAAGACGTTTGCTTGCAGTCAGCCGGGTTGGCGGAGCTGAGAGTCCTTGACATGTGCATGTGAATTCATGAAGTAGACTGCTTTGCAACGCTGGCCCATCACTTTCTGCTGCTCCAGGCAAACAAGTTCAGCGGCCTGCATTGCAGTGCGCCGTCGTGCATGGTTGCGTGCACATCCTGCTGAATGCCTGCACGAAAGCACAAATGCAAGCAGCAGAGCTCTGGGCTGTGTGCTTGGGTTGCACACACTGTGCACAGCCAAACAACGAACGCCATACTGCTCTCGAGATCAATCCTGGTTCCTGGAAGACCAGCGTGCTCGTTGAAGCACCGGACCGTTCCTTTTTTTGAGGAAAGCGAAAG
The DNA here is from genome assembly GCA_032358315.1 of Ophiocytium majus. NCBI lineage: Eukaryota > Xanthophyceae > Mischococcales > Ophiocytiaceae > Ophiocytium > Ophiocytium majus. The sequence continues at coordinate 18,548 of JAULBY010050660.1, forward strand.
TCATGCCTTTGCGCAGCAGCAGCTAGCACAAAACCACTCGGGGCACACCAGAGGCAGCGCGGGCTTTGGTGCGGGGCGAGGCTACACAGCACAGGAGGAGATACAAGGGGCGGCTGGAGGGAGCGCGGCTGGGGCGAAAACGGTAGCGCAGGTGCGGCGGGTGGGCATGCTTTCCTGAGCGCTGCTGTTGTCCTTGCACTTGCCTGATGACTGTCGCTCCTCCCACGGCATGGAGCCACTAGGGATGGGTGAGGTGGCGCAGGGTGGGCAGGCGCTAGCGGTGGAGGGAGACGAGCTCCCAGTGGCCTTGGCAGTGGCGCTGGCTCAGGACGCCGTGCCAATCGAGGGCGGTTGGAGCACCACCATCGCCCACGCATCGAACTGCCTGGCCTGTGCGCCTCTGTTGCTGCCTTCCAAGTGGGTGACTCCTCGCCCCGTTTGGAAGGGGGGGCCGGTAGGTGCGGACCTCCCCAAGGCAGCTGCCGAAACAGCCGTGGTGGGCAGCCCAACGGCATGCAGAGCGCCGTGTCGCAGGCTTATGCTGCGCCTTCAGCAGTGTCCCCTGTCAGGGGCTGCCAGGCAAACTGCTGCAGCATACCCAGCGGTTTCCAGTGGGGGCTTCCATGCTTTTTTCAGCACACCACCACTTTACACACCTGTTTCGCCTCACAAGGCGTCACAAAGGCGCACAACACAAGCCACTGTACTCTGACACCACCCCACCGCGACCTTCTCCCATTGCCACCTCCTGCCTTGTGCGTACCTCACAGGGCAGCTCCTTCTGCTGAGCACTGCTACCGCCACCTGAGCCTACAACTCTCAAGAGCTGGCAGCCATGGCTCCGTCTCTGCACTCGATCATGCCGAGGCAGTCAGGCGCCCACATCCCACCCGCCACAAAGTGGAAGCTGTCCATGGAGCGGCAGCGGGTGGAGCACCTCACTAGTGCGCTGACTCGTGAGAAGCATCGGAACCACAAGCTCTGGCGGGAGAGCAGAAAGAGCCTGGCCTGCATTGCGGCGCTGGAGAGGGCATTGTCGTGCAAGAGTGACGACTGGGCTGTGGTGCAGGCGCACATCCTCCCCATCACCGGCGACGTGCAGGCGCAGTGCGGCGCTACAGATGAGGCGGAGGCGCGGACGGCGGGCGTGCGCGCAGCGGTGGCTGCAGCTACTGCCTCTGAGCAGAAGTCCAAGGAGCAGGAGCTAGGAGCATGCAACAAGACAGCAGCAGCAGAGAGGGAGACGGAGGCGGAGGGGCTGGGCGCCGCGGCAGCTGCGGCTGCGGCGGCGCAGGCCGCAGCACCAAGGGAGACCGCCGAAGCGACCGCGCCTGCCGAAGCAGCGGACGGCCAGGCTATGGGCGCGGCGGCCGCGGCTGCTGAGGTGGGCCAGGGCGCAGCCTCAATGGAGGCTGCCGACGCCACTGCGCGTGCCGACGCCGCTGCGGCAGCGACAGCCGAGCTGCACACCCGCCTCGTCGCCAACCTGGCGGTAACCACCGCACAGGAGTACGCTGCGGCTTTTGGTGCTGAGAGGGATGCGGCACGGGCGGAGGTGGCGCAGCTACGAGCGGGGCTTGCTGCGGCGCAGCAGCAGCTGGGGGGGACGCAGGCGAAGGCGCAGGCCGACGCGGCGGCAGCGGCGGCTGAGCGGCAGCAGCTGCTGAGCAAGCTGAAGGGTGTGACGGCAGAGCGCGACGCTGCCACCACCCAGCTGGCGTCTACCGCGTGGCAGGTCGAGTCCTTCGGCGAGCGCATGTCGGCGGTGACACAGGCTGTGGCGGCGATGCGCGACGCCCTCGCCAGTGCTGAGCAGCCCGCGGCCAACCGTGCTCAACAGCTGGAGATCGCAACTGCTGAGCTCGACTGCCTCGTGCAAGCCCTGACGGCCAAGTCCTGCAGGCCGCTGGTTCAGCTGATTGAGATTCTTTACCAGCGTGTGGACTGCCTGAAGGCGGATGCCGCTGGTGACGCGGAGAGCAGGGAGGTTGCAGAGGGAATGTGGCGTGCAGCACTGGAGAAGACCGTGGCTGAGGAGGCTGCAGCGCGTGGCGATGCGTGGGCAGCCAGCGCACGCGCAGACGCGGCCATCGCTGCTCTCGCCCACAAGAACGAGCAGCAGGCGGCGGTGCAGCTGCGTGGGGCGGCGGCAGACCTCGCTGCGGCGCCTGCCCAGCTGGTGCAGCAGGCAGCTGCGGGCGGTGGCGACAGCACGGCGCCTGCGGGTGCGAACGCCACTGCGCCCGCTGCAGCCGCCACGCCGGTGGACCAGAGTGCGGCGGCGGCAGAAGCGGCGGCGTGCGCTGGAGCAGCCATTGGCAGCAGCAGCAGCAACGAGGCGCCTGCACAGGACACCGGGTCAGCGGCGCATGGCGGCGCGCAGGAGGGCAGGGAGGCGGCGGCGGCCACCGCTGCCGCTGTGCTTTCCAGCGCACTGGCGACTGCTGGCGGTGACGCAGTGGGGGGGGAGGGTGGAGGGGGGGGCGTGCCTACCACGGCGGCCGTGCAGTCACGCGCGCACCTTCTGGCGGAAGAGGCGGGCGCTGCACAGGAGGCAGAGGGAGCGGCCGCGGCTGCTGGAGCTGCTGGAGCTGCTGCTGCGACACCCGCCGCTGCAGCTGCTGGCGGTGGCGCAGCAGTGAAGGGCGCGACTGGCGCAGCAGCGGCGACCGCAGTCAGCGTGCAGCGGCGGCAGAGCATGGAAAGCCGCATCCCCGCATTTGGGGCGACGGGGGACGGGGCGGCAGTGGTGCCGGGAGGGGTGGCGACTGCTGGTGGGCCGATGGCTGCTGCTGTGGCAGCGCAGGCGGCGGGCGCACCGCGCACACAGCGGCGGCGCGCCAGCATGGAGTCGAACATCCCCCGGTTCCAGCAGCCGCTGCAGCAGCAGGTGGTTCCAAGTTGAAGTTGAGGTTGAAGTTGATGTGGTTTCTGGTCTGCTGCAAGGCAGTGCTGTAAGCTGGTTTGGCGGCCTCATTGCTGGCTCGGGATGTTGCAGTGATGCACTGATTGCGCACCATAAAGTGTGCCAGGATTCCCCATACGCTCACCTTCAGCCTGTCCCTGTCTCCATTGCCATGGAATTGCATCACGGCTGCTGCAGCTGGAGCCAGGGCGGAGGCTGAGCGATAGCGCGGCTATGGGCAGGAGTGGGCAGCAGCGGCGTGGCAACATCCAGTGGCCGGCTGGCAGCTTCAAGGCTGGAGTGGCAAGGGTTGGTGCGGCAGTGGTGCAGCAGAAGGTGAGAGCATTGGCATGGGCTGCAGCTGATGTTAGCTCATGCATTTTGCAACGTGAAGCTGCAGTGGCATGTCTCCATTGTTACCATCGCTGCCCTGCGCACAGGTGTAGTGACACTGAAGCGTACACACCTGCAGCACACGCGCTTGCTAGTTTGCCTGGTGGCGTGCGGCTGGTGCATGCGGAACTGCTGCCTACACATGACCGCTGCACCATCATCTAACCCTGGTACCTACTGCCACTCCCTTCCATGCAAAATTGCGCACTCAGCAGACACCCAAGACGCCACAGTCGCCGCGCAAGCACCACCGTGCCAGCAGCAATGGCAGCAACGGCAGCACCGCCGCTGGCTCTGGCGCCACGGCCGGCGCACCATCATCTGCTGTCGCCGCCGCACTCGCCGCAGCCAGGGGCGCACTGCGACTGGTGGCCATGAAGCGCAGCCGCACCAGTGCTCAGCAGGAGCAGGACCCGGGCAGCGCGACTGGCCGCAGGGACTCAGTTGGCAGGGGGCCACCTGTGGGGGGTGTGCGTGCCATGGCGGCGCAGTGGGACAGCCGTGGTGCTGCGCAGTCGGGGGGGCGTGGAGGCGACAGCGCTGTCATGCGCCCCACATGGCGCTACTAGTGGCAGTGCGTGTCATATGCGCACATGGCTGGCTGTGGGAATGTTTTGGAACATGGTGGGTTTGGGGGGATTTGGCGGTTGGCGGTGCGAGCCATCCCTGGGGGGCGTTCAGGCAGATCGAGTCTGGGGGCGTATGCTGCTGTGTTGTGGCAGCGGCAACTTTGGTGGCGATGCACACATGGTTCGTTGTTCAAGTGTTTTTCGATGCTATTCCGCGGGGGGAAGACAGGATGCTTTGGCATGTGATATTGATGGGGTGGAGGGTTGCGTGGGTTGGCAACCTGCGGTGTGAGTGCTGGGGCACTTCAGGCGGTTTGTGTAGGAAGCTACACTGAGTAATGGCGGCTCCAACTTTTGTGGATGTGCGCACATAGTCTGTTTACACATGTTATATGTTTGTGTCTGGGAGTCAGACAGGGGATGCTGTGGCACACCACTTTCGAAATCAATGGTTTGTTCATGTGATCCTCATCTTGAGGAGGGGTTTGCCAAGTGTGATGCTGCTGCTGCTCTGCTTGCCTTACTGTTGGCAGATGCTGGTGCTGCTCTGCTTGCCTTGCGGTACACTCAGCGCGTCCACACGTGCAAACCTCTTTGTGTGTACACAATTCTGTCAGAATGCAAAGGGCACAAGCACACCACTGCAGCAGTACAGTAGCTGCAGCCAAAAACAATCAACAACGTACACACACCCGTGACAGAGCTGTCTCAGTGCAAAATGTACCATTTTTGGTGGGCAAAAGCATAGTGCCAGTGGCACACTGGTGTGCAAGCACCAACGGCGATCCCAGGTACACTGCCGCGCCCCCCGAGCTGTTTGTGAATGATGTACATAGGATACTAACAGTGGCTCTCTCTGCACAGAGCTGTCTTGCGCCGTGACCATAATTCCACACACCACAGAAAAAGCTCAAACCTGCAAAGTGGTTCTCCGCCACCCTATGCGCTGTCCCAAGGCACTCAGGTGTGATGGTGCATCGCTGTACAGGCTCACATGTTTGAGCGCGCAAACCGCCTCCACAAACCGCTCTGCACAACGCAAGTCCCAACTTCGAATGCGGCGGCCAAACGCGCAACCTGCTGCGCGTCGGCTGACGCACAAAGCTCTTGTTCGGCGGTCTAGCAGGCGCCATGCAGTGGCGAGCTGCGCTGTGCACTCATCACACACCCACAGTGGCACTGAGGCTGCTGTGGTCTACACAGGTCTGTGGCAGTCGCTGGCATCACTGCACCTGCTGCTCAGCAACCACTGCACCTGGTGCTAAGCAATTCCATTGCCTCTTGCTCCCACACGCCTGCTTGCTCACCCTTCGCTGCACACGCCCACGCCGCAGCAGACTCCCCGCAAGGCTGCCACCGTTGACACCACGATCCGCTCGCTGTAGCTGGTGGTAGCCGCTCCAGCGCAGCCACACCCCTGCGGCAGCGCCAGTGCTGCTGAGCACTGCTGGCGGCAACTGGCCGCTTGCGGTGCACCCTTGCTATGCGGCCGCTGGCAGAAGTGCCGCCGTGCTGCACCCGCTGCCAGCACCGCTCGCCACTGAACTGCCCTGGCGGCCATGTTCACTCCACCGTGGCAGCACAGCCAGCGCCGCTGCCACCGACGGTGCACAGCGCCGCCAAAAGCGCTCAGAGAGTGTGTTCCCTGGCGGCGTCTAGGAAGCGCTGGTTGGGCGGCAGCAGCACGGCGTTGGCTTTGATGGTCTCCGCAAACCACTTGGCGCTGGCCTTGGGTGTGCGCTCCTGTGTGTCGTAGTCGACGCGCACGATGCCAAAGCGCTTGCTGTAGCCCAGCGCCCACTCAAAGTTGTCGCTGCGTGCCGCGCGTGTGGCGAGACAGCGGCGCGGGGGGGACAGGTGAGCACATGGCCGCAGGCTGACTTGCGCGCAAGGGCAGGCAACAGGGTGCAAGCAGGTAGTGCTCCTTTTCCATATGGTGACAGGAAATGCGGTGTCGCCAGCAGGCGCCAGAAGACACGAGTGACCAAGGTTGGGCACCCTCATGGTGCACCAGCAAGCACCATGCCTGTGCACAACACTTTTTCAGCGAGGCTGTCTGCCTGCCTTAACTACAGCATCTCCCACGTACTTTCCATGCGCAGCAGCCCCAAGCACTTCGTCCTGTGCCTACAGGTACAGGTTGTGATGGACACTTACAGGAAGCTCCAGGCAAAGTAGCCCCTCACGTCCGCCCCGCGCTCCATGGCTTCATGCATGCCCGCCACGTAGCTGCGCAGGAAATCCACACGGAAGGCGTCATTCAGTGAGTCCTCCTTGGTGGGCTCCGGTACCGCGCAGCCGTTCTCAGTTACTACGATGCCTGCAAGGCGGCGGCGGCAGCAGCGGTGGCGGGGCCAGCGGTGGCATCGCAGCTGATGAGCACGGATTGTACAGTGTGAATGCCATGCAGCGCTGGCAGCGCGCAGGCTGCTGCTGGCGGCACAGGCATGGACAGTTGGCACAGCGACGCAGTGCTCAGCAACAGAGGGTTTGCGGTATTAGACTTGTGAATGTGTGCGCCGCCATGCCAGGGCCTTAACGCACATGCGCACTGCCAGCAGAAGTACAAACCCAAGTGTCCCACAGGCTCGCTTGCTCACCTCCCGCTGGGTGGTAGCGCTCATGGCACCAGAGCAGCAGCTTGGTGAAGCCCCACGGAACCACGTTCCACCCCATGTCTGTCTTTGCCCAAGAAGGGTGGGACAGGCCGGAGCCGCCCTGGTCGCCAAAGTACCCGCCTGATGACGGTGCCACATTCGGTAAGTGCAGAGAAAGAAAGCCAAGTGGTGGCGCACTTGCACGTGAGCACATGCGTATGCTTCGGAGTACTATACGGTTGTAATACGCCAGGCCAGCCAGGTGTCACGCTGAAGTAGCGCGTTCAACCGTGCACATACAAGAGTGGTGCAACCGTTGAAAATGGCGTGCCTATGTTGCGCTCATCAAGCCCAGTGCACTCAATTGCACCACACAAGGTGGGGTTTGCTACCTGCAGGAGTAACGTAGACATGGCGCCAGTCCCGCTGCATGCAGGGGCACCACAACGGGAGCCGGCTACCAGACACACAGGCGTACGGACCGTCTGAATGGGCGGGCGGGCCCGCCATAGGATATGTACCGGCCTCTGGAGTCCCTACCTCACAAATGCATGGGCGCCGACAACATGGCGGTGACCGCCGCAAAACAGAGTATGACAATGCTCCTGTTGAGCCAATGCCAATCGCAGGTACAGAGTGTCTTGAGGTGTGCAGGGCATTGCAGCACCGCCAGTCTAGTTCCTGCGGCGATGCAGCAAGTTACTTCTGAAGTAGGCTGTAAGCGGGGCACTCACCCGATGAAGGCGTCCCCCAGTGGCTGACAAAGTCTCCTTGCACGTTGTCCTTGGCAAAGTCAGTGGCGTAGTGGTTCAGGCCCAGGTAGTCGCTCGAGCCCTTGAGCAGTGCCTTCTCCTCCTCCTGCTCAGCAGCACACGCAAAACCAGGTGCCACCGAAAGTGAAGTGCATCCAGTGTCGTCAGACGGCACCTGCCCTGATGCACGGCAAGCCGCCAGATCAGAACATGAGCCAACGATGTGTGTATACACACAAAACCATCCAGCATCTGCAAGGCCCGCACTTGCCATCTACGCAACGCGCTCCCACACAACCAGGCGCTGTGGAGTGGCACGCCTTCCTCGCCGCCTGCACACCCGCCCACACACAACAACACCGCACGCACTGCCCACAAAGAGCCCACCAGCGCAGGCCACTCACCGTGAACTTGGGCAGCCTGTCTCCGCAGCGGTTCCGCATGTCCTCGGGGTAGTCGCCAATCCATATGGGGTCCGCAAACCAGCCCAGGGACCACAGCAGCATGCGGCGCGCGGCGTCCGCGTGGTTGGCGGCGGCTGTCGCGTCTGCGTCCGCCACGGGCTCACTCCAGTTGGCGTTGAGAGTGATGCCGATGGTGCCGCGCTGGAGCGGCTGGAACCGGCGGCGGTAGAGGTCCACGGCCGCGGCGTGGGACAGCAGGAGGTGGTGGCCCGATAGATACACCTGTTGGGGGGGGGGGGGGGCGGCGCATGCAGCGGGGCATGCATCGCAAGTTTGATGACAACAGTTGGACGTGCGTAAGCGCCCGAGAGGTGCCACATGACGGGTGACACAGGTCACGAGCTGACAGTGGCGCATGTGCACATGCAAGTACATTTTGGTGGCACAGGTCATGCTGACAATGGCATATTGTTTACTTACAAGTACACATGTGGGTGACATAGATCATTAGCTGACAGTGGCATATGTGCACATGTAAGTACATCTATGGCTCCACAAGCATGACAGCTCAAAACGGAGGCCTTCCAGGCAATGCGCGTGCTGCACCATTGGGTAACAGACATGGCGCACCTGAGTGCCATCCTCGTCCTTGATGCCAGGAGCGTGTTCGCCAGTGCCGTAGCCCAGCACAGCTGTGCACCAGGGCTCGTTGAAGGTCAGCCAGAACTTGACGCGATCGCCGAAGTTCTCAAAACACAGCCGCGCTGCACCGGGTTGAAAAGAAATGATGGTGTAAATCGCACCAGCCAGGGGGTGAGCAGGTGCCTGCACTCTTTTGGTGGCGCAGGATGCACATGTGCTGCTGCTGCCCAACCTGCACCCACCTGAGGCTGCCGCGCTGCCAGTGTGTGTGAGGGTCAGCTTGCATAGAGTGGTGCGCTCCAAGCGAGCTTGGTTTGCAATGTATTAGGTGCTGCAGCAAGCAGTGCGCGCCTGAGGCACGACACACACACCGGTCTCACTAGCACACAAATGCAAACAAAACTGAGCACGTGCACACCGCGCAGCACACCTCAGCACTCCCATACCAAGTAGTACCGCATGCCAAAACGCGCGCTGAAGACTGCAGCAAAGCCCCCAGACGCGCGCAGCTCACCATACTCCGCAAAGAGCGGCACAACGTCGCGCCCCAGCCACCCGCCAAACTCGGTCTCCAGCGCCTGAGGCAGGTCCCAGTGGTACAGCGTCACCAGGGGCTGTATGCCGTGTGCCAGCAGGCAGTTTATGAGCCTGTTGTAAAATGCGACGCCCTCCGGGTTGGCGGGGCCGCGGCCCGTGGGCTGTATGCGCGGCCACGCAATGCTGAGCCGGTAGTTTTTGAGGCCGAGGGAGGCCATGAGCGCGACGTCCTGCTCGTAGAGGTGGTAGTGATCGCAGGCGGCATTGCCATTGTCATTGAGGTGCTGCTGCGAGAAGGTGTCCCAGATGCTGAGGCCGCGCCCGCCCTCGTCCCAGGCGCCCTCTATCTGGTAGGACGCCGTCGCCTGCGGCGAGGCGGCAGTGGAAGCGGCGGGAGGGGTGAGAGACGGGGGAGGCGGCGGCAGCAGCAGTTTCCAGCAGCAGCGTGCAACAGTCGTGCAGCATCAAAACGCACCAGCTAAGGTCGAGCATACTGCTTGGGACTGTGGGGATTAAATCACGGTTGGAAAAAGCGCTATGGGGTGTGTGGGGCACACTGGAGCAGCCCTGCCTGGCTTGCTGCGTTCGTCGTCGTCAGGGCTGTGACTTCCGCCGTTGCTCAGTCGTCTGGTAACCAGCTCTGCCTTTCAGGACCCAGCAGCATATGCACCTCGCTGTGTTGGCAGCTGCAACCAGAGTGTGCGGACACACATAGCTGACGCATAGGGGCTCACAAGCCACCCACACCACACCCACACCACACTGCAGTTCCGCAGGAACGCCGTCTGCCTGCCATAAGGCGAGAGCACCCCAGACAAGGCGTGATGGTGGGTGCCCTTCGCTCACAGAGTCGTTCCAGCCGTGCCCCACATGAACTCTGGCGGAAAATTGAGCAGCTGGACACCAGCAGGGGACTCTGCCGGCTCCACGAAAGCCTTGGGGACAGCAATGTGCTGGGTTGCGTTGCTGATGGCAATCTGCATTGGCGACAAGGGCTGACGGTGTCATTCGCAAAGGCCGTCGCTCACCGTGCCCCAGATAAAATCTGACGGAAACTTGAGAAGCTGGGCACCAGCAGAGGAGTCTGCCGTCTCCACGAAGGCCTTGGGTCCAGCCATGCGCTGGGCTGCGTTGGTTATGGCGGTCTGCATTGGGCCTGTCCGTTGGTGTAGGCCAGTTGCTTGCTTGGAAAGGGCTGCGGCTTTGGGTCTGCCAGTGCTTGGTGTGGAGAGCACAGCGGGCGGCTCGCCTGCCAGAGGCTTCGTAAGCAGCTGTGTTGACAGCAGCGGGCAGCGGCGGCGGCGCGCAGCGCGGCGGTGCCTACCCCCGAGAAAAGTGGGCCTCGTCATGCACATCCGGGTGGGGGATGCGCGCCAAAAGTGGCGCCTTTTGAAAAAGAAAGACCCCGGGGGCTTGTGGCAGTCCACTAAGACACACTGCCTGCGCCGCGCACGAGCAGGGGAGGGGGGCAGGGGCGGACAGCAGGCGGTGCTGGATGCCATGAGAGCCGCTGGCGAACTCGTGTTCCTCGCTAATTTGGTGCTTCAGGTGGGTGTGTTGCTCATGGTGTGTCTCCTTTTTTTCACCAGCACTTAAGTTTTAGAAAACATCACGGCGTGGATCCATCCTCTTTGGTGTTCACGAGTCGTGGTTCGTTGGTTGGTATGTTTGCTGAGGCCTGGGCATGCTGCGAAGCTCATGCGTCCGAGCTGCAGCTGCTGCACCCAAACACGTGGCTGGTGCGTCTCTAGATGTGCATGTCTGGTGCCATTCTGCCTGCAAGTAGCAGCAACACGAACGTGAAGTTGACCACGCTTGTCACCTGGGGAGACAGCACGAAACCACCACCAGTAGCTACCTGCACACTATAATTCATGGCTAGCTTCTCCGTTACTTCAGGCAGCAGCACAGCAGCAAGCCGCAACACCAGCACGGAGCCCCAGGCAGCAGCAGCAGTGGGCGGGAGCCTTCGTACCGCCTCTCACCTCACAGCACTTCACCCTCTGCTTTGCTGCTGCTACTGGCAGCGTGCGAGCGCATATACAGCGCCACCGCCACCAGCGCACCACCCCTGCGCCATGGCGGCACGCCCCCGGCGCCTCTCGCCCCTGTGTGCCTCGGATGACGACTTCAACTCCAACTTCAACAGTGGTGATGACGGCAGCGCCTACAGCGACGATGATGATGACGGTGTCTCGGACGCGCCGAAACCTGTGCGAACACCGCGTATGATAAGCTATGGGCTTCAGGGCCGCAGTGCGCCTGCGACACGCAAGGCCTTGGGCAGCGGCAGCAAGACTCACGCCACCGTCTATGTGTGCGAGGTGCGCTTTGGCTAGGGGTCAGGCATTGCTATTTTTATTTTATTTTTTGTTCAAGGCAGATAAAAAGTAGGTACAGATCCAGGTACACGCTGAGCAGCAGCATCCATAGCAGTGTGTGTGAACACTGAACCACGACCACCAAAACACAGGCCCCGCCCCCCGGGACCCCCCAGGCCCGCCGGGGGCCCGGAGGGCGGGCCGGGCCGAGAAATTTTGGAGCAAATTTGTGTGTTTTTGATGAGTTTTCAAGGACATTCAAGGCACATTCAAACCATTTTTTTACCTGGAGCTGTACCTGCATTCAGGGCCACCACCAGGTACAGGTCAGGTACACGGGCATTGCCGCAGGTAGGTACAGGTACAGGTGTACCTGGTCCGGCTGGCATGGCAGGTACCAGGTGTTTGCCTGTACCTACCTAAAAAGTACCTAAATTCAAGTACCTAGAGGTAATTACCTGACAGTGTCTGCTGCTTCCACGCACAACTGCAAGTGCTTGGTGAGCGCGTCCACGTGGCAGCATGACTGACCAGCGGGGGTTCCCGCCCTTGCCCCATTTGAAAACAGCACACAGGCCAACCGCAGCCAGCAGCCGCTGGAGAAGCGCACGGAGACAGGGGTGGGCAAGGGGGCTGCCCCTCCAGCGCCCGCCATGTCAACCCCCCAGCCCCCCAGCGCCCCTCCACGCATTCACAAGCTCGATGAGGCCGTGGTCAACAGGATAGCTGCGGGGGAGGTGGTGCAGAGGCCTGCCAATGCGGTGAAAGAAATGCTGGAGAACAGCCTGGACGCTGGCAGCAAGTCGTGAGTGTCCAACCCCTGCGTGTGTTGTCCGCTGCAGCTGCGGTTGGGGTGGAAGTTGAGCACCGCATCACTCCGGCTTCTGCAGTTGCCGATTCTCCCATTTGTGTTCGGTGTTGCATGTGTGTGTGAAGGGCACAGACAACAGACGCATGCCGGTGCTGCTGGTGCTGCTGCTGCTGCTGACGCTGCTGGTCTGCTGCTGGTCTGCTGCTGGTGCTGCTGCTTCTGTGTTTGTTGTGTCAGCATCACGGTAACCTGTAAAGACGGTGGAATGAAGCTGCTCGAGATAAAGGTAAGTGTTAGCCCAGTTGCTGGCCACCAGTGTGCACAGTGCTGCGCGCTGGCAAAGTCCTGCTGCACCGACTCCTGCTGCTGCTGCTGCATCTTTTTGTTCTGCTGCTAAAGTTGTTGCCCAGCGTCCCTTTCATGAGACAATCACTGCCATCCTATGGGGCGCCTGTCATCATTTCTACGACTGCCTGGCATCTGTGCGACTCACGTGCTCAACGCACGGCGTGCACAGCCGTGCAGGGCACGCACTCATGCTGCGCCACGTGACAGGTAGTACCCCTTCTCAGCTGCACGACCCCCCGCGCCTCGCATATGTGTATACACACTTCACACCTGCTACTGCACTGGTCAGAGTGGCCCCTCTCGCATGCGCCACCGCTGCTGCTCAGCACTGCTGCCATCTGCTGCCGACCACCACCCCGTCCCACTGCTGCTGCCTCTTCTCACGCACTCCATGCCCACGCCTTCCCAGCACGCACTCCTCTGCTTTGCGTGCACGTCAATCCTTCTGCTGCTGAGCAAGCATGCTGCTTCTGCTGAGCACCGCTGACAGGACGACGGGCACGGCATCCGGCGCGAGGACCTGCCGATCGTGTGCGAGCGCTTCACCACGAGCAAGCTGCAGAAGTTCGAGGACCTGACCACCATCACGACGTTTGGCTTCCGCGGCGAGGCGCTGGCCTCCATCACGCACGTGGCACGCGTCACCATCACCAGGTGATTGTGCTCAGCACAGACGCAGCAGCACCAGGTGCGGCAGTGGCACCACATTTGACTCCCTGGGGCGGGGCACCGGCTGCAGACGTGTGTTGCGTGCGCGGCCATCACCGGGTGCGGAGAACAAAGGTTGTGCTCAGCGGCCAGAAGCAGGTGGTGCTGGCGGTGCTGGTGGTGCTGCTGCTGCGGCGGCGGGTGCAGCAATGGCAGCAGCGGCGACAGCTGTAGCAGGAGGGGGCGGGGCAGCAGCCGCGCACATGTGGCAGCGCAGCCAGGCCTAGAGGCAACAGCTGCCGCAAGCGCGCGCCAATGACTGGGCACGCCTGCCAGCACGCAGTACTCGTGTGTCCACCGCGCATGGCGCCACCGCCGTGACACGCATCTTGCCCAGACCCAGCTGCAGTGCCGTGCGTCTACCCAACAAGAGCACGCGTGCATGTGCAGCGCGGCCTGTCATATGACGCATGTGCACCACTGCGATGCTGACGTGCGTGTGTGTGCTCAGCAAAACACGCGACAGCCCATGCGCGTACCGCGCACGGTACCACGACGGCAAGCTCGTGCCGCTGCGGCCTGGCGAGAAGGCGGAGCCCAAGCCCTGCGCGGGGAACCCGGGCACCACCATCAGGTGCGCCCCTGCGCTGATGTGCATGTGCAGCAAGGAGCTGCTGAGCAGGGGCCTGTGACCCCGCATCTGCCGGGGGGCTGCCGCCAAGCTGTCAGGTGCTGAGCATCCGCCTGCTGAGTGCCATGTGCTGAGCAGCCACTGACTAAGCTAAGCAGCCAGGCTGCAATGGCCACCTGCGCAGCAGCAAAGCAGCTGAGTGGCATCACCCGCTTACCCGCGCACCTGGTGAGCAGCAACGTGCCAAGCGGCCGCCTGCTGACCAGCGACCTGCTGAACGGCCACCTCTCCTGCTGGGCAGCCAGCTGTCAGCTGTCGAGCAAGACACTTGCGCGTCACCCAGCTGCCGCCCCTTCCACCTTAGCACACTGCAGGAGGACGGGCATGCCAGAGCAGTGCTGTGCTGCTCTCTGCTCGCTTTTTGTTTGCATTCCGTACAGCGGAGCGCAGCAGCGCACAATGCCCATCGTGACTACAACTTTCTCTGGCAATGGCCACCAGGCCCTCTGGGGTTATCATTCGCAGCTCGCAGCCTGCTGCAGCACGGCACTGATGCGCGCATGCAGGGAACATGTACCACGGCACTGTACTAGTAATATGTGCCAGTGCCCATGACGGACACGGGTTGAACTGCATGCCAACACGCGCCCCACCGCCGCAGCGTTGAGGACCTGTTTTACAACATGGACACGCGCCGGCGCGCGTTCAAGTCGGCCGCGGAGCAGCACGCGCTGATTCTGGACGTGGTCACGCGCTACGCTATACACTACGGCGACTCGGGCGTGTCCTTCACCTGCAAGGCAAGGGGCGCGCCCTGCAGAGCCGCACGTCAGCTCATGGCACCACCTGGATTGCGACCTCCCGCACACCGCCCCTCTGCCAGGAGCGCCTGCTCAGCAGCAGCACCTCACACTGTACACAGCCGCAAAGCTACCCATGCACGCCATCCCACCAGCATCAACCGCTGAGCACAACCCCTGCAGCAGCGCATCACGCCCTGTGGCTGCGACTTGTGCGCAGCAAGGCACGATCCCCGCAGCAGCCCTGAAACACCGCGTCTGCTGCTGCCCCGCACCTCCCCCTCCCTTGCCGCTGAGCAGAAGCAAGGCTCCGCCAGCCCGGACCTGCACACCCCGGCGCGCTCCAGCTGCCTGGCCAACATCCGCATTGCGTACGGCGCCGCGCTGGGGCGGGAGCTGCTGGAGCTGCGCGCTGAGCAGGCCCCGGAGGTGACGCTCCGCTGCCAGCATGGCTGTGCACACACTTGCGCGTGGCATGGAGACATGCGGCAGCGAGCTTGAGCGGGCGTGCATGCAGTACTGGCACACAGTATGCCACACTCAAAGAGCTTTCTCTCAGGTGTCGAGAGTTTCACACGCGCACGCGTGCGCGCCGCACCGCGCCGTCAACCACGCTCACGGCCGCGCCTGCGGCGCCTGCGCACTCTCCTGCTGTAATGGCTAGCCAGCCGGGCCTTTGCATGACCTGCGCCCGGCGTGCATGTGCCTCTGCATGTGCCCTGCCACCCTGCGGCCACTGCAGCTGCTGGACGCGCCGCCCAACGCGGACGTTGGGACGACGGCGGCGGCGGCGGCGTCCGCGCCCTTCGCCTTCCGCGCGCGCGGCTACATGAGCAATGCCAACTACAGCACCAAGCGCGCCGTGTTCATCCTCTTCATAAACAACCGGCTCGTCGACAGCACCAGGTGTGTGCTCAGCAGAAGTCCGCTTGCTGCTGCTGCTCCGCTGCTGAGCAAGCGCGTGCCGCTGCCCTGCTGAGCACGAGAGCCCAGCAGTGCCGGCCTGGCGCCGCTCCCGTGACAGCGCAACGTCCGCACATGCCCCGCAATATCTGCCATGTACATTTGTGTAATTACAGACCTGTGTGTCACCTTAATGCGCACATGCAGCAGCGGAGGTGCGCCTGCCATCACGCGCCCGCCGCTGTGCACAGTGCGCCATCACTCCACGCCCCCACCTTGCCCCCCTCCCCCCCCCTCCCATCGTGCCGCTGCCAGCATTCGGCGCACCATGGAGAGCGTGTACGGCGGCATTCTGCCGCGGGGGACGCACCCCTTCATCTACCTGTCGCTGAGCATGCCCGCGCCGCACCTGGACGTCAACGTGCACCCCACCAAGCAGGAGGTGCACTTCCTGCACGAAGAGGTGGGTGTGTGCCCGCCTGCGCGCCGATTGTGCGTCGTGCGTCCCGAGCGTGCACGGATGCTCTCATCTATTACTCTGTATGAAAACTCGGTTTTGGGCACGGACAGCCCCCCCGTGGACACGGCGTGCATGTCACCACTCCCTGCGCGCACGGCATGGCGCCGCGCGCCAATGGGCCGGCCTTGCGCGTGCTGCAACAGGGTAGCACACCTGACGGCACATACTACGTCGTATCTACCTCTGACGCGAACCACAAAATTCATGCATGTCCCTCTCGGTCAGTCATCCTAGCAACGCAAACAAAATTCATGCATGTCCCTCTCGGTCAGTCATCCCAGCAACGCAACAGCACCACACTAAAAGCCCACGCTGCATGGTGTGATGCCTGCTGCGCGCCCGCCCGCCTGCCCAGGCGCTGCTGGCGAGCCTGCACCAGGCCCTGGAGGACTGCCTGCTCGGCGCCAACCGCTCCCGCACCTTCTACTCCCAGAGCACGCTCCTGCCGGGCGTGCACTTTTCGGCGGCGCCCAGCGATGGCGGCGGTGGCGCTGCGGCCGCAGCCGCGGGGGGGGCGAAGGCGGGCGGCAGACGCGGCAGGGGCAGGGCGGCAGCGGCGGACGGGGAAGACGAGGAGGAGGGGGGGGAGGACGCTGTGTGGGAGCCTGGCGGCGCTGGCGATGAGGTGCGGCAGGCGTGCGTTTCTGCTGCTGAGCACAGGGATGTTGTGCTCGCGCGTGGTGCAGTCTGTGCGCATGCGCGGGCATGGCAGTGCGCCGCACCATGGCAAGCGGTGTGCACCTGTGCATGCTGGCTGGCAGTGGGTGTTTGCGCGAGGGGGCGGGTTGCGGCTACGCGGCTGTGCGGTGTGGCTGTGACTGTTGGACTGGCACCAGGGCTACAACTGGTGATGCATGCCGCGCTAGGCGCCAGCGCTACACCGCCCATCCGCTGGCGCCGCCACTACGTGCAGAGGCGAGCACTGTCGCGCCCAGCGGTAAGCCGCCCGCTGCAGCCCCTGGCACTCCAAAACGGTCAACACCTGCACAAGCATTTGTGTACAACCTGTGCGGGTGCAGCAATGGGTCCAAACACCGTGTGCAGCACCAGCATGCATGCTGCCACCTAGGTAGGTCTCTGGTCACCCTGTCATTCGCACTCTCATGGCGTTGCATGACAGGGCGCGTCTGGCGATGAGGGCAGTGGAGGCGGGGAGGAGGAGGGCGATGGGTGGGCGGGCACGCAGCCTGGCCAGCCGCGGCTCACCCAAGGCGCCAGCAAGCCCAAGCGGCGAGATGAGAAGGTGGGTTTATGTCCCCTTATTGCTCCCCCTACTGTGTGCCGCGTACTGTGTGCCGCCACCCCCACAAGCCGCGGTGCCGCTCTTGCACCGCATGCATGCATGCGTCTTCCAGCAGGCGCTGCCGCAGGGCCCGCTCCACACGCACAGTCTGCAGCAGCAGCAGCAGCAGCAGCATTTTGCCATCTACCGCACGGCATGCGCCCCTGACAGGGTGGCCGCCCAGCGGCAGCCTTCTTTTCCGTACCACACCCGCACCATGCCCGCACCAGCATGCCACCGCACCACCACTGTGCGCCACCGTGCGCGCCGCTGCATCGCCATTGCTGCCGCCGCCGCCGCAGCTGGTGCGCGTGGACGCCATGGCCACGTCCATGGACGCCTTTGTGGTGCGCTCGCAGCGCACGCCGCGCAGCGCGGAGCCCCCGTCGCCCGTGCGCAAGCGGCAGCGCCTCGGCGACGATGGTGACGGCGGCGGCGGCGGCG
>JAULBY010050661.1:0-11844 GCA_032358315.1 Ophiocytium majus
TAACCCCTTCCGCCAACACCACCACCTCTCGACCCTGCTGCAGCCCACCCAGGCCGGTCTCTCTGACCCAGCTTGCGTGCGCGTGCAGCACCGCCTCTGCTGTCCAACAGCAAGTGACGGGTGCTGGCACCGTGCTGCCCGTGCGTTGTGTCGCGTGTGCAAAACCTGCTCAGCCTGCGGCGTGATGTCACATATGAGCAGGCCATATAGGCCGCATATACGGCGTACTACAGTGGTATATACCGGTATATGAATACTCATCTAGGAGCGATAAACTCTGTCTCCCCGCCGGTAGGGGTCGTCATCCTATCCTGGGGTGACCCGTGCAAGGAAGTGAACAAAGCAAAGGCCTGCGCCTACCCAGGGCATTTATGCGGTCTTGATGTATGGATACAATGAAAAATAAATGATGCCATTGTGTTTGCAAGCAGCATACATGAGGCATATTCAGTGGTCCTTCATCATTACATTGGCGGCAAATATCCTAAGTCATACCATATGGTACTTCAGAAATACAACGCTGCTGAGGGGGTTGGCGCGCCTGATTGTTTTTCTTTTTTCGTATTAGCGATGGGCAGCAGCGGCGGTGTGATAGGATTATTATAACATACTCCTTCAAAATATTTCACAAAAATTTCATAAGTACATACGCATATGCTTCAAGTATATATTCGAAGTATATACATAGATAGTGCTGAGGGATGGCGGGCCCAAATGACAGGCGAAAGTATTTCAAAAATACTACTAGGGTGAGCGCGTGTTGGGTGCGGTCGCGGAGGAGTGGGCTGGCAGGCACGAGAGTCAGACGGGGCCTTCCCCCTCTGGCCTCAAGTGCATTACTCTCTCGCGCATCCGCGCGTCTTTGTCTACAGCACTTCATATGGCGCTGTCTCAGCGCGTGCTTGTGTACATGACTTCGCCAGGGGTGTGCGGGGCGGGTGCCGGTGTGGGCGGGGGGGAGCGCACGGCCCTGCATGGCACCCTGGCGGGTGACCTGCCCTGGGTGACCTGCCCTGGCAGGTCGAGCCCTAGGTAGCCTGCTGGCACCCGCTAGCTCTTTCTTTGTTCGTACACATTCTTTGCCCTGCAGTTGCCAAGTGCCATGGCCACCAGTGAGCGTGCTGGCATACATGTTGTGGGCTCTTGCACGCCCCCAAGTGCAAATAAATAAAACTACTAGTAGTACCATACTTCTAGAAGTACCTATACAGGTGTACAGTGTGCATAGTGTCGAGGGGGCTGGCGCGTTTTCAATGGCAAGCGGTTATCACAGGAGCAGCAGGCAGCAGCGGCGGCGTTCTATGATACTTGCGAGAGCAACTTGCTGTGTTGCTGCCGCAAGTAGTGAGTGCAATGTCTTCATGCTCTTCGCTATTGTGGCCAGGCACTGCCAGCTGGGTGGCAGTGCACATTAGAGCACTATTGTGGCTTGGCAACAAACATGCTTGAAATATATGTGTCATACTTCAAAGTACCACGTACTTTAAGACAGAGTATAATACTGCAAGATAATATAGAGTTATACATGGACTTCGAAGTACATACACCAAATATGTACTTCACTGTACAGCATGGTACTACAGTAGTGACTACTGTAGTGACAGCACGGCACGTTTGCCTTTCCCAGTCAAGAAAGGGGGATGACACATGGCTGTTGTGCAGCCACTTAATAGGCAGAATGACTATTACCTTGTGGAGACACAAGCACCACCACACCTGCTGCAACACAACGGCCCTAACCCAAAGCAAACAAAAATATGTCATATGCCATCAAGCAATATACATATGCCATATACAATATGTATATGCCATATGCCATCAAGCAATATACATATGCCATATACAATACACATATACATACAGTATACTTTGAAGTAGCCATTGAAGCTGCTGTAGGCCTGGTACCAGGCTACTGGCGGCTGCTGACTTAGAGCCATATGGCATACATATGTATATATATTGGCTGCTGACTTGGAGCCATATGTATATATATTGTATATGGCATATACTTCAATGGCAGGTGCCCGCCAGTTGCCCGGTGTTAAGCCACCAGCATTCAAGCAGAGCAGGGCAGGCAATTATCAACGCAGCACCAGCAATACACCGAGTCCAGAGTTGTAGTATGCATTCAATGAGCCGCAAAGGGAGCACAAGCCTGAAACCAGGCAGGCTTCTCCAGGCCCCGCACACCCGGCTACTCGGCACTGCCCACCCTCCACAACCCCACCACACTTGATGCATGCCATTGCAATGACTCTCAGCCAGCCCACCAGTTGCTTGGTGTCAGACCTATCATCGCAGCTTCAGTGGCAGGCACATCCTGGCCCCAATTGCGATAATCAAGGCTGCGCTGGGGCAGACTTCGTCACAGCCGGGAAAATGTACTGCCCTTGTGCGTGCTACGACCAGCCCGCCCAGCCACTCTAGCACTGCCAGTTGGCCGCGCTGGCCTGCCCACATATGTATGCCACGCAAGCCGCCAACTGTGTATCGTGTGTGTGTGAGAGAGTGTATGTGTGTGTGTGTGTGTGTGTGTGTGCGTGTATCAGGCGCTGTGCCGCTGCCTGCTGCTGCACCTCAGGCCAGCTTCAACTTCAACATCAAGTTGAGGTTGCTACAAGCATGTATGGGGCATGTGAGAGTGGAGGGGACATGTATCTATGCCTAACGTCACCTTCTGTGCTAATAGGTCACAATGTCACGTGCGTGTGCGGGCGTGTGGGGAGCAGCCACCCATGCCAGCACCACCACGCACGAGTTCAGCACCAGCTGACAATGACTGTCTCTTCTCTGCCAGGCATTGCGGCCGCAGAGGCGCTCAGCTCCCCGCGCCACTACCCCAACACCACTTGCTGACCCCTTCGCCTCATATTCTTATTCTCTGCCGCACGCACTCTTCTACAGCTGCCAGCGGCAGCACCGGTACCAGCTGCTTGGTTGCTGGTGGGCGAGGCACACGTGGCTGCGGCAGCAGCACCCAATGCCAGCTGCCGCGGCAACTCTTAGTTGTAGACGAAGCAGAAGCGGCACTCAGCAGTCCGGCCCGCGGCACCACCGGCACCAGGCGCTTAGTTGCTGGTGGGGGAGGCACGGCCACCGGTGGCATCGTTGAGGCTCTTGGTGAAGCCGTTGAGGATGCCGCCGCCGCCGCCGGGGGTCTGCTGCTGGACGTCGCGGCCCACCTTGTTTGCCTGGCCCTTGAGCTGCGATACGGCGTCGCCGGCCTTGTTCTTGAGTTGTGACGCACCCTTGTCCACCTGGGGGGACAAAGGAGCAGGTTAGGTTAGCAGGGGGGGGAGTTGCAACATGTTTATAAATAATGGGGGCAGGGAAAAGGGCAATAATGTTTATAATGCATTATAAAGCTTGTGGGAGCACAACCTTCCAAAGCATACATTTATCCTGTTACACATGGTTCACAAACATCAGTAAGCTGATTGGAATGACATGAGCTTTGTATTTATGGTATGACGCACCCTTGTCCACCACTTCTGGGGCAGGAGGGGGCAGAAGGGGTTCACACCGCTGCATCGTCATGCATGCATTCATGAATTGACTTGATACGTGAATTCATTCATGAATGATTCCCTACCTGGCCAAAAGCGTTGCCGCCCTTGAAGCCCCTGGTGCTGCCCTTGACAGCGCCCGCTGCGTCCTCCACAGCGCCCTTGGCAGAGTCAGCAGTGTCGCGGGCGGCCTGTAACAGCGCATGGCAACTTCGACTTGTCAGTGCATGAAATGTTCAACTTGTCAGTGCATGACAACACTTGTACTTGTCAGTCAGCAGTGTCACGGGCGGTCTGTGACGTCAACTTCAATTTGTCAGAGCATGAAAGTGCAACTTGACAGCACATGAAAACTTCAACTTGTTAGTCAGCTGTGTAACGGGGGCGTTTGGTGCGGTGGCACATGCCATGCAAACAAGCACATTCATGATAACTTCAATGATACAAATACAGTATTTCCAATAAATTCTTGTAAAAAAAAAAATATCAATTGAAGCAACCATTAAAAAGTTCATGTATGTTTTGATGCCACACCTGGCCGAAGTTGGCATTGTTGGCCGCACCAGCGAGCCCTGGCCCCCTTGACCTTGCCCTTCACAGTGCCCACCACAAATTCATGAATGGTTGTATGCTATTTATGAAGTTAAAGTTAAACCATTATTCATGAATGTTCACCTGGCCGAAGTTGCCGGTGTTGGCACCACTGGTGATGCCCCTGGCCTTGCTCTTGACAGTGTCCACCGCGTCCTCAGCGGCACCCTTGGCATCACGCGCCGCCTGTCGTGTGGGGGGAAAGCGCACCGATGCGTTACTTGAAGTACATACTTGAAGTTCACAATTGTGGGTGGTGGTACATGTACCATGTATATGTCCTCAGCAGCTCGCTTGGTATCACGAGCGGCCTGCCATGTCAGTGTGGTAAGGCAACTTCAAGTTGTAAGCTCTTGATAAACTTCAAAATGTCGGTGCATGTTTCAACTTCAACTGTCCACCAAGTCCGCAGAAGCACCCTTGCATCACAGGCCGCGAGCCACGGCCTGCCATGTCAGTGTGGTAAGGCAACTTCAAGTTGTAAGCTCTTGATGAACTTAAAAATGTCGTTGCATGGTTCAACTTCAACTGTCCACCAAGTCCGCAGAAGCACCCTTGCATCACAGGCCGCGGGCAGCACACATGCAAGCGTTGCTCTGGGTAGCCTAACCCTAACCCTAACCCTAAGTACCGCGCCGGCTGTGCCCACAATGCATGAATTCATAAATTCACTGAATGCATGAATTCATGTTTGCTTTGATGCCCCACCTGGCCCAGGTCGCCAGTGTTGGCACCAAAGTTGCTGGTGGCACCGCCGGTGACGCTGTCGGCCTTGCCCTTGACAGTGTTTGCTGCGCTCTTGGCGGCACCCTTGGCGTCACGGGCGGCCTGGCATATGTAGGGTTGCGCGAAAACGTACATGAGCAAGCCACATACGCCGTATACAGAGCGTATATACAGTGTATGTGGCTGATGTTTTGAAGAAGAATGTGACAGCAGCAGCTTGCCGCAGGTGTGTGTGGGTAATTTTGGGTGCTCCTGCACGGCTGCTGGCCCAGCATATGAAGTTATTGCACATGTTTTGACAGGGAGAAAACGTCCGTATACGTGTTCGTGCAACCCTGTGCATGCGGCATGCGGCATACATCATCAGTGCACAACAACTTCAACTTCTCAATGCATGAAAACTTCGAAAACTTCAACTTGCCAGCAATAACACTTTTCACTTGTCAGTGGATGACAACGTCAACATGTGCGTGGCATCGTGGTGGCCTGGCATATAGGCGGGCACCACTGTGTGTCAACTTCGCTTGTCAGTGCATGACAACTTCAACTTGTGTGTGGCATCATGCGCGGCGCGTCAGGTGGCATGCGGCGCAAGTCATGCGGCCACAACATCACAACCTGTCGGCAGGCAGCACCTACATATTTTCTTCATATTTTACACTCCTAATTGAAGTATACTTCGGAAGTATACCGTACTTCAGAAGTATGTGCATCATGGTAGTAGTAGATATATAAGTATAAATACCCACATGCGCATTAGCAGGCGCTGTCAGCGAAAGTGCGCACGTTCTACCACGCACCCCAGCTCCAGGTCTCACCACAAATTCGTGAATTTCATGCGATTCATAGGTGTGAATGATCCCTTGTATTCATGAATGGTCTACGTGATACCATATACAGTGTACCAGCTGCTGTAATTTGGCACCGCAATATACACCAGCTAGTGTCATTCGCACCAACCGGTGTTGGCACCACTGGTGAGGCCGGGGGCCCTACCTTTCACCGTGTTGCCAATGTGTTATTTTTCTGCAATCATGGATGTGAACTAATGAATTCATGGATGCAACATGTTTCGATGCCCACCTGGCCAAAGTTGCCAGTGTTGGAGCCACCGGTGAAGCTGTCAGCCTTACCCTTCACAGTGTCCGTCGCATCCTTGGCTGCACCCTTGGCATCACGGGCGGCCTGGTATGTGGGCGGCATACATCAGTGCATGACAACTTCAACTTTCCAGTGCATGAAAACTTCATCTTGTGTGTGGCATCATGCTTACACACGTGCGCTCTTGACGAGTTGGCTCCGCATGTCATGCTAATGCAGCATTTTAATAATGACAAACTTTTGAGTTGCCTGTAGACAGCACCTCCAAGTTGCCGGGCTGCACAAACCATATCTCCTGTATTGTCAACACATGCCATTTGTGTCAGTGGCAGTGCGTGCGCCACACCGCAGCTGCAGCCAACACCATAGGTGGCTCGGTGCAGGCAGTCACGCACAGTGCACACACCAGAAACTGCTACAGCAAGCAAGCAGATGCAGGTTGCAGGGAACCTTGCCAGTACTGCAGTAGCTGGGGTGACTTAAAAGGCAGGCGATGTGTGATGTAACTGAATTCTCCTGGCATACTAGTAAATTCATGTTGTGATGCCCCAGCTTGCCCCAGCCGCCAGACTTGCCTTGACGTCCCTCATCCTGCCCTTCACAGTGTTCACCACAAATCTATGCATAGCTTGATAAATTCATGATTGCATGCAATGAATTCATGGATGTTTGCATGCCCCACCTTGCCCCAGTTGCCCCAGCCGCCAGACTTGGCTCCGTTGGTGGCCCCCCTGGCCTTGCCCTTGACAGTGTCCACCGCGTCCTCAGCGGCACCCTTGGCATCGCGCGCGACCTGTCACGGGATGTAAGTTCAAGTTGTAAGTAAACTTCAACAAGAAAAACTCCAAAGTTGTGAGTGCATGCATGACAACTTCAGCTATCCGCCGCATCCTCAGCGGCGCCCTTGGTTTCGCGCGCGGCCTGCCGTGTCATGTGGCATGGCAACTTCAAGTTGTCAGTGCATGAAAAACTTCAAGTTATGATTATTGTACCTGCGTTTTGATGTGACTTTTAAATCGTGGGCAGCACACATCACACAGCGCAGCATGTTGCATCACAACCTGCCTCCTTTTTAATGAGACATCACCTCATGTGAGGCATATGAGTCCATTGATCATGTGAAGAGCTGCAGGCCGCCCTCAATGCATAAAGTTCATTCATGAAATCATTGATATTTTGACCACCCACCTGGCCAAAGTCGCCACTGCTGGCACCGCTGGTGAAGCTGTCGGCCTTGCCCTTAACCGTGTCCGCGGCGTTCTTAGCCGCGTTCTTGGCAGAGTTGGCGCCGCCACGAGCGGTCTGTGACGTGGGCAACATGCAAAACTTCAACTTGTCAGTGCATGACAACTTCAACTTCTCACATGCATAACAACTTCAACTTCTCTGTGATGTGGGCAACATGCATAAAACTTCAACTTGTCAGGGAGCGTGCATAAAAACTTAAACTTGTCAGCACAAAATTTGTCAGCACAGAAAACTTAAACTTGTGGGGGGCATCACGGGCGGCCGGTCATGTGAGCGGCGCGCATGACAACTTCGACTTGTCACTGCATGGAAATTCTTCAATCTCTGTGCGGCATAGTCCCTGGTAATGTTGATCCATGCAAACAGCATGCCATTGCGTGTGACACCACTGCAGTGAGACAATATCATTGCAACACAACATGAGACAAATTTAATTTACAATAGCTGTGGTGTTGCCTGGCACCTTTGCCTGGTGCTTTACCCAGTTTCCCTTGCATTTGGGCAAAATACTATATTTACATATGAGACGAATGAAAGCTGTTCAGTTCACAGTCGAAGTATGAGTGGCTGGCACCCTTACCTGGCCAAAGTTCCCCGAGTCGACCGCGCTGGTGAAGTCCCCCACCTTGCTCTTGAGAGCGTCCGCGGGGGTGTCAGGTGACGACACTGAGCCTTTCACGGACTTGGCAGTGTCGCGGGCGGCCTGTGCATGGTGTGGACGTGCAAGGAACTGTCAGCGACAGACAGCTCAAGGGATCGACCGCCGGATGTGGCGTGTCCCATGCTAAGTGGATGAATTAACGTGAACGCCTGCAGAACATACATCAGTGCATCAAAATTTCAACTTGTCAGCGCATCCAAACCTCCAATTTGTCAGCACCTGACCAGTTCAACCTGTCAGCGCATGACAACTTCAACTTGCTCTTGAATTACAGCTTGCCAGGGCATCAAAACTCTGAGCGTTCTCCACTACTTTCAGTTGAGCGTGCGCCTGCGCACATCCTGCTGGGTGTGCATGTCAGTGACCACTGCGACAGAGTAACGCTTAGTGAGGTCACCAGGAGCTGCGTGTGCCTCAAAGGCGAGTGCGCCTTTCAGGCACAGGCACCTGCTGGTGATTTCACTATGCGTGAGTGCGCGGTAGCGATGACTGCTGGGTGTGCATGTCAAGGTGCCCGTGCCTGAAAAGCAAGCACCTTTCAGACCGCCATTGAGGCACAGCTTAGCTCCTGAGGAGACCGTTTAAACAAGCAATTTTTTGGGAACTGTGCATATGCACACACCTTGCTGGGTGTGCATGTCAGCGACCGCTGCGCCACAGCCACGCTCAATGGGGCTCATCAGACGGTGTCCGTGCCTCAAAAGCGAGCACCTTTTAGGCGACCACCTTTAAGGCACAGGCTCCGGCTGACAAGCCTATCAGGCGTGAGTGCACCGCAGCGATGACTGACATGCATGCAGCAGAGCTTGCTAGGTGCACTGTCGTGGTGATACCGCATACACCGGCGGCAGAGCGCTGTCCTGCTGGATGCATGTTACTTGTCGCTGTGGCACACTCACGCTCAATGGGCCCACTGCACCTCGCAGGCACGGTTTTATGAGTCCATAGGCTGATCGCGCCGAGCAGGGGTGGGCCACAACGATGACTGACATGCATGACATGACATGCATGACATGACATGCACGCAGCAAAGTCACACCACATAATACTTCCGAAGTTTTACATCAGTGGCGGAGCACTGCCCTGCTGCATGCATGTTGTTAATTTTAATAATTTCATTAAAGACGATGCTATAAAAATGTACAAATAAACAACTTGTTAAAAACAAAGAACTCTAAAATAGAGAATAAACAATTAATATATAAACCCAGGCACCTTCTTGTGAGCCAGTTAGGCGTGCGCGAGCAGCAGCGATTGACCTACATGCACCCAGCAGAATGCGTGCCGGTGCATGCTCTACAGAAGTCGAGCACTGGACGATTTTGGAAGAACATGCCGGTTGATGTTTCTTGGCTTTAGGAGGCAAACTCGAGTGTTAATGCGCCGCAGTGACGAGTGACATACGTCGAGCAGAGCAGGGCTCTGCCACTTGTGTATGTGGCGCCATGTCTGTGCTACAGTAGCATGTATGTGTGCATGTATGAATGTACTGAGTATTAGTATGATGTGTATGTATGTATGTACTGAGTATGTATGTATGTGTGTGTACATACTACAGTAGTATGTACAATATGTATTTCGAAGTATCATGTATGTGTATGCGATGGGAGGGTATCGACCACCACAGTTCGGCGCATGTCATGCAACTGCAACATGCGCATGACAACTTCAACAAGTGTGCATGAGAACTTCAAGACCACATCATGACACAACATACATCACACAAATATCACTGGCAGTCACGCTGTGCAGTGGGTGCCACCGCAAGTCACTTCAGATGATCTGACAGCAGCGTCTGACATTGACAGTCGCAGCCTGGGTGTCTGCCCCACATACTTCAAGTATTTTGTGAAGTACTTCAAGTACGAAGTATGGCTGCTGCAGGCTGATGTAAGGAAATGTTACCCAAGCACTGCATGCGCTTTGCTGGGCGTAGCCGCTGCCCGTCATCGTGGCCCAGCATATATACTGTGTGTGTGCCTGCTGCCTGTATGCCCACCGTGGGCCACAGCCCTGTCCTGAATTCAAGTTGCCAATTCATGAATTCGTGGATTCATAAATTCATGCATACATGGATTCATGTTTTAATCAGTATCATAACACCTCACCTGGCCAAAAGTTCCACTTGTGGCGCCGTCAGCAATGCTGACGGTTTTGCCCTTCACCGACAAAGTTGCCAATTCATGATTTCATGATTTCATAGATTCATTTTTTTCTCTCGAGCCTCATAATGCCTCACCTGGCCGAAGTTTCCACTCTTGGCGGCGCCAGTGATGCTGCCGGTGTTGCCCTTGACAGCGTCGACCGCATCTTCCGCTGCGCCCTTGACTGCGTCAACACCGCTTTGGATGGCCTGTGATATCACATGCAGCCATTGCATGAACGCTTCAACTTGTCAGGGCATGAAAACTTCAACTTGTCAGTGCATGAAAACTTCAACTTGTCAGTGCATGAAAACTTCAACTTGTCAGTGCATGAAAACTTCAACTCGCCACTTATCACTGCATTGACAACTTGTCAGTGCATGGCAACTGCATCTTCCGCTGCGCCCTTAACTGCATCAACACCGCTCTGGATGGCCTGTGATGCAGCCAGTGAACTTGTTCAACTTGTCAGCGCATGAAAGCTTCAACTTGTCAGCGCGTACACTTCAACTCGCCACTGGATCTGGATGGTCTGTCATACACCCAGTGCATGACAACTGCAACTCGTGAGTGCGTGACAACTTCAACTCGTGAGTGCGTGACAACTTCAACTTGTCGCTGCATGAAAACTTCAAGTTCGACTGCACGAGCATGACAACTGGACAGCCTGTCATGCAGCCCAGCGTGACATTGCGCATGCCGCATTGCATTCCGCTGTGCCATCGCAATGATGATATCTGCAGTGGCGTGGTGCTGTGTGCTGCGTAATGTCACAACACCACTGTGACTACCACCAGCACAGTACTATGAAACACAGCATGCGCACCAAATTGCTACTACCAGTGCCATGCAATGCAGCATGCGCACTCACAACGCTGCCACCGTGACCACTACCAGCGTAGTGCCATGCCACAACATGCGCATCACAATGTTGCCACCATGACTACTGCCAGCACAGTGCAGGCGCGCCAGCACTGTCGCAGCTGTGGCCACCCAGGCCGCACCACGTGATCTAAGCGCTGTGTGGTACAGTGCCATGCAACACAGCATGTGCATCACAACGCTGCCACTGCGTCTACCACCAGCGCAGTGTCATGCAACGCCGCAGTAACACTCCCACAATGTCGCCGCTACTACCAACATGCACATCAGCTGCTCAACCCACCTGGCCTGCCTGGCTCAAACCAAACCTCAAGTTGAAGCTACTCATGCATGCCAACCTCAAGTTGAAGTTATGAGTCCGAGCCAACTTCATTTTGAAGTTATTCATTGTGGCCCACCTGTCCTGCCTGTCCGGCCTTGTCACCGCCAGTCCAGCCCTTGCCGGCATTCTTGGCGGAGCTGGCCGCGTCGGCGGCGGCACCCTTCACGGCGGTGCCAGTGCCGCGAAGGGCCTGTAAAATACAATTGACCAGTGACGAGAAGAGCATGTAAGTGCAGCATATGTATATGTGTGTATATATGTACTTCTACTGAAGTATGTGTATTTGTACATACATCGTCAGTGCTGCAAAGGGCTGGCACCCTCGTCAGTGCTGCAAAGGGCAGACACCCTTCACGGCGGTGCCAGTGCCGCCAAGAAGGCAGTGGCAGCAGCGACGGACTGATGATGAGGGGAAAAAGCATCCTGTGGTGTGCACCTCAATGTGGTGTGCACCTCAATCGATCAGTACTTCTGTACATACATACTTCGATTTAGATGGTACACGTATAGCACTGTGCGTAGTATATATAGTACTACATGCGGCCTTGCCGCACCCGCGCCCACCTCCTGGCGCCACCGACAAGTGAGCCTTTGCTGTTGTATTACTCGGAAGCATCCCTAGCCCTTAAGGGTACTCACCGGCGCGTGTAGGGTGTGGGCCAC
>JAULBY010050672.1:0-11844 GCA_032358315.1 Ophiocytium majus
AGAAGATGTGAAGGTCATTGAAGATAACGCCCCGTCAAAGCAAATGGCTATTTTTATGGCAGAGGCAACCCTCAAGGAGAAGAACAATGGCTGACTGCCCTACCTGTGAGTACCACAAACAACGTGCAAAGATATGGCGTGATGAAGCATACAGACTGGCGGGGCATCCGTTGCCTGAGAGAAAGAAGGAATGGGTCGGGCTGACGGATGAGGAAATAGAACAGTTACATACAGCATGGGTGCTTGGTGGTGGGTTTAAACGATTGTGCGATGCCATTGAAGCCAAACTAAAAGAGAAGAACACATGACACATGAAGAACAGATTGCCAAGTTAACAGAGATGTTAGAGATACAGCAAAAGTTGCATGAGACAGCGATAGATATGCTCAAGCCCGCGATAGAAGCCGAACGTGAGGCGTGTGCAAAGTTATTAGAAACAACAGACTTAAGTGGACTAAAAGATAACCCAGCAATACAGAGTTGGGTTGCAGAAATGTTGTTGGCTTATGTCAAAGCAATCAGAGCAAGGGGACAAGCATGATTTTTAACCAAGGCGACCTTGCTGGCGGTTTGGTAGACGAACTGCTAGAACTTATACACAAGTATGACGAGACAATGTACATGGCAACCGTGATTGGATGCTTGGAGTTGGTAAAGCAACAGTTAATTAACGATGCAACGGAGGCAGAAGATGATTGAAGATGAAATTACATTTGAAACCTATGAAACGGCAAAGTTTTTGCTAAAAGACTGGTACACCATCGCTGACCTAGAGCAGTTAATAAAAGATTTGAAGGAAGTCAAGGAGCGAATGGACAAGGCAATGTTTCAGTCCATGAAGGAAAGCGGGGTAATTAAATGATTGAAGAAGACGATGACATCCAAGACTACAAGAAGCCTTGGGTTGGGCTGACGGATGAGGACTGCGAAGAAGTTGAGCGTTGGGTTGAATTTAAAGAAGAGGGTAGCAGTCGCATTCCAATTGGCAAACTTGCCCGATACATTGAAGCCAAACTCAAGGAGAAGAATACATGAATGTATACACACGATTAAACAGTAGTGTCGTTTTTGTATTGCCCACATTAGCGTTCAGTATTGAAGGTAAATTTTGGATTGAACTGGCATGGCTTGGCCTTGCAATAGGGGTGACTTTATGAACTTAGTACCAAAAGAAATTTTGATGTCCCACTTACAAAGGTCTGAGGGTGCAGAAGAAGTGTCATTACCAATAGATTTTTTCCGTGACTTACTTTATCAAGCAATGCCACGCACATGGGTAGGGCTGGACGATGACGAAATTACTCAGGAAGTAGGAGATAGTCAAGGGTTGCGTGACATTATCAGAAACATTGAACACAAACTCAAGGAGAAGAACACATGACCAAACGAGAAACAATTATTGCTTTCATCAAAGACATGTTGCGCCCGCGCACGCTAGAAGAACTCATCGCCAAGGAGATGCGGGAAGCCTACATCTCTAAGATGGAAGCTGAGAAAGCACTTGAGTATGCAACGAGCGTTGTGGACTACAACCGACAGCGTATCCGTCGCCTTGAAGAAAGAGTTAAAGAATTGGAGAAGCCATGACACCCGAAGACGAAGCCTTTAACGAGATTGAGCGTAGAAGCAAAGCAAAGCAAGAGATGGTGCGCGCTATGTATGCCCCACACCCCGACTGCCCCAAGTGCCAAGAAAACAAAGAAGCCCGCAATCTATGGCGCAAACTAGCGTTGGACTTGTGGGAGAAGTTGAAGAAATGAGAATCCTGTGGAAGTACATCAACAAAAGAACGCGCGATGTTCACTTCTCTTGGGTTCGTTGGGACCGAGGCGATGCCTACGGATTTTGGGAATTTAGATTACCACCTGAGGAAGAAGAATGAATATTGTTTGGTCGTTCAGTAGCTTAAAGACATTTCAGCAGTGTCCGCGCAAGTATCACCACACCAAGATACTTAAAGACATCGTTGAGCCTGACACAACAGCTACGTTGTACGGCAAGACTGCACATACTGTGGCAGAGGAATACATCAAGGACGGTAAACCTATACCGCCCGCATTTGAATACATGAAGGACACACTGGATGCCCTCAACAGAATCGAAGGAGATAAGTTATGCGAAGTGAAACTGGGACTGACCAAGAACTTGGAGTCTTGCGAATTCAATGCACCGAATGTTTGGTGGCATGGGATAGCCGACTTGGTAGTTATCAATCGGAAGAAGGGTCTAGCGCACTCAGCGGACTACAAGACAAGCAAGAGTGCGAGATATGCGGACGTAAAGCAATTGGATTTGGTGGCCTGTGGGCTTTTCGCCAAGTTTCCGGAGATCAAGAGGGTGAAGTCTGCATTGATCTTCACCGTATCTAAAGAGTTCGTTCGTGCCGAGCATCACAGAGAAATGACGCAGAAGTACATAGAGAAACCAGCACAAGATGTTGCCCGTATCGAGGCAGCACTAAAGAACGGGGTGTGGAACCCCATACAAGGCCCACTGTGCAAATTCTGTGCAGTGAAATCATGTGAGTACAACAGGAGCTAACAATGGGAAAGATGAAAAACGCAATGGAAAATGAACAACTAGACGCAGCCCTCATCCTTGAGGACGAACTAAAGCGACGAGTGCACGCAATCGTTGAGAAAACGGTAATCAACATCGTGGGCAAAGTCATCCATGAGGAACTAAATAAGTACAAAAACGAGATGCTTATGGAGGTCTGCGTAGCAGTTGGCAAAACCATGCGAGTAGCGGAAAATGAGGGGCGCAAACCACTTTGGGAGGCAACCCCCGAGGAGTTCGGTTTGACCCATGAAGAACTTAATTCTCACAACATTGAAAAGGTGACCCATGCCATACGTGAACAAACCCCGTCCGTATAAAAAAGAATACCAACAACAAGTCGCCCGTGGCGAACTGCCTACTCGCATGGAACGCCAACGCGCCCGTAACGAGATGGATAAGAAAGGGATTGACCGAACTGGAAAAGACATCGACCACTCGGTTCCCCTTAGCAAAGGAGGCACAAACGCACCTAGTAACTTGAAGCTGAAAAGCCCAAGCGCGAATCGTTCGTTTAGCCGTAACTCAGACCACACCGTCAAGGTGAACAAACCAAAGAAAAAATGAAACTATCAGAGTATGAGTGGCCCCGTCCTCACGGGTTCACCCCGTTCGATCATCAGAAGACAACATCAGAGTTTTTAGTAAATAACCGCAAGGCGTTCTGCTTCAACGAGCAGGGCACAGGTAAGACAGCGTCAGTCATATGGGCAGTCGATTACCTCATGCAGTTAGGGTTAGTGAAGCGTGTGTTAGTGATTTGTCCGCTGTCAATCATGAAGTCCGCATGGCAACAAGACTTGTTCAAGTTCGCCATTCACCGCACGGTGTCCGTCGCTTACGGGGCGGCAAAGAAGCGCAAGGAAATCGTCAACGCAGGTAACGAGTTCGTCATCATCAACTTCGATGGTGTTGGCATCGTCAAGAAGGAAATCATGGACGGGGGCTTTGACCTTGTCGTGGTGGACGAGGCGTCGGCCTATAAGAACAACAAGACCGAGCGTTGGAAAGACCTGCGTGATTTGATGAAAGTTATCAAGGGTCTATGGATGTTGACCGGAACACCAGCGGCTCAGTCTCCTGTGGATGCTTACGGATTGGCAAGGTTGGTTAATCCCACTGCCGTCCCTACGTATGTGTCGCACTTCAAAGATCAGGTTATGCAGAAGGTCAGTGACTATCGTTGGATACCACGCCCCGAAGCTAAAGGTATTGTGCACAAGGCGCTACAACCCGCGATTAGGTTTGAGAAGAAAGACTGTCTTGACCTACCGCCCGTTACCTTTGTAGACCGAGACGCACCGCTGACTCCACAACAGTTGGTGTACTACAAGAAGCTAAAGCAAGAGATGCTGATTGAGGCCGACGGGGAAGAAATCTCCGCAGTCAATGCCGCCGTAAAAATCAACAAGCTATTACAAATCTCAGGCGGCGCGGTCTACACCGACACCCACGAGGTTATAGAGTTTGATGTATCAAGCCGACTCAAGGTGGTGCACGAGGTTGTAGACGAAACTAGCAATAAAGTTTTGGTGTTTGTACCTTTTACTCACACCATCGAATTGCTTGAGAAGTATTTAACTAAGCATGGCATAACAAGCGAAGTCATCAACGGCAGTGTGAGCGTTAATAAGCGCACCGACATAGTCACACACTTCCAAAACAACCCGCAACCAAAAGTCCTAATCATTCAGCCTCAGGCCGCATCTCACGGACTTACCCTAACTGCCGCAGACACAATCATCTGGTACGCTCCGTGTACTAGTGTAGAAACATACCTCCAAGCCAACGCTCGCATCGACAGACCCGGTCAAGTTAATGCCATGACTATCGTCCACCTCAGTGGTAGTCAAGTTGAACGAAGGATGTATTCCCTACTACGGGGTAACGTAGCAAACCACAGCGAGATCATTGATTTGTACAAACAAGAAATAATTTCTGAAGGTACTTGACAATGTCAAATGTTGTGATATACTGACCAACCAAAAACAAAATGGAGCTAACGATGGACGCAGAAGTTCAGGACGAAGTCACCCCCGTCCGACCCGACATACCTTTAGATAAACTCACGATGATCTACATAAAGATTCGTGATGCGCGTGACAACCTCACCGCAAAATATAAAGCCGACCACGCAGAGTTAGAAGAACAACTCGAAGTGCTCGAACAACAGATGCTAGACACTTGCAAAGAGCAAGGCGCTGATAGCATACGCACCCCGCATGGCACGATCGTTCGTTCAATTAAGTCACGGTATTGGACTAACGATTGGGATTCTATGTACGCCTTCATTGAAGAAGTTGGCGACTTTGGCCTGTTAGAGAAGAGACTTCATCAGACACACATGAAAGAGTTTCTTGCAGAGAATCCAGACATTTATCCGAAAGGACTCAATGTCGAAAATGAATACACCGTGGTAGTTAGACGTTCAAAGGAAAAATGAGATGAGTGACTTAACACTTTTAAACCAAGACCTCCCAGACTTTTTGCAAACCGCAGGAGTCAGTGAGCTTACAAAACAATTAGCTGGTCGTACAACCGCTGGCGTAAAGCGCATCGTGCCGAAAAACGGAATCTTCCGTAAGACGGTTGGTGGTGAGGAAATGGGCAAGGTCAAAGGTAACTTAAATGTTATCGTTGTGAGCGCATCTCCCAAGGTTGGTCGTATCTTCTACGCTAAGCAGTGGACACCCGAGGCAGAGCCATCTGCGCCAGACTGTTTCTCAAACAATGGTCAGTCACCTGATGCAAGTTCAGCAAGCCCACAAGCAGAACGCTGTGATTCATGCCAACAAAACATCAAGGGCTCAGGTCAAGGCAACTCTAAGGCTTGCCGTTACTCACGTCGTATTGCCGTGGTGTTGGAAGAGGACTTTGGTTCTTCCTTAGAGGGCGAGGTCTATCAAATGAACTTGGCATCTAAGTCTTTGTTTGGTGACAGCGTTGGCGACAACACCCACCCATTCGAGAGTTACACCAAGTACTTGGCTAACAATGGCAAGAGTTTGGACTACGTCGTTACACAGTTGAGCTTCAACGAAGACAATGACAACCAGTCTATTCTGTTCACGCCGACTCGCTTCATCAACAAAGGTGAGTACGCAGTGACTAGCAAAGTTGCAGCCAAGCCCGAAGTGCAGAAGATGGTAGTTATGACACCATACCAAGCCGACGTCGCAGGTAAAGCGCCTAAGTTAGAAGCACCTGCTCCTAAGCCAGTAGTCAAGGCAATACCTGTAACTGATGACGATGCAGTTGAAGAGCCTAAGAAGCGCGAGACTAAGAAAGTTGAAGCGCCCGCACCTACCGCCAAGAAAAGCTTGGACTCCGTAGTTGCCGCTTGGACTGACGAGGAGTAAGCGTGTCAGGCTACAGCTTAAATTTGATGTTGGCAAATAAATCCGCCGACACAAAACATTTGGGTGTAGCTTTAGGCCGTATTTGTATCAAAGCTGGCGTTCCTGTTTCCGTCGTTGCATGGAACTTCAACGTCAGCCGTCAAACGGTTTACAACTGGTTCGAGGGGCGAGTAACTCCAAACAACCAAGTTGTTGAACCTATCAAGCAATACATAACGCTCCTAAAGCACGAACAAAAAAATGGCATTTGACCTACTCAATGCAGTGCTCCCACCAGAGGGACGGTACTGTGTATTCGGGTCAGGCAGTTTTCCAGACCAAAGGTTTGTAGATACTAGAGAAGAAGCTGAAGAAATAATTCAAGAGTTTGTAGGTAAACAGATTGACGCGTTCTTTGGATGCGCTAAATTTGGACCAGCGAACGACAGGACTCACGGTAACGCTCAATACTTTCGCGCATTGTGGATGGATATTGATTGCGGCCCCACCAAGGGCGTACCGAACGACAAAGGAATTATTGAGGGCTATCTAGATCAACAGACTGGACTAGCAGAACTACAAAAGTTTTGCAAAACCGCTGGACTGCATAGACCCATACTGGTGAACTCCGGCAACGGGATTCACGCCTACTGGTTGTTTGACCGCACGCTCACTCGTCAAGAGTGGACGCCGTTGGCTAAGCAGCTAAAAGCATTGTGCAAAGAGCACGGACTAATCGTTGACCCACATGTCTTCGAAGCCTCACGTATCTTGCGCCCAATGAACTCGGCTAACTTCAAAAACAAAGATGAGCCCAAGCCCGTCACAGTTTGGAACGAGCACACCAAACCGCTATCGTACGAAGCCTTTAAAGAACTACTTGGCGCACCTGACCCAGTAGAACAGCCAGACTTTGTACCTGCGGCAATGAGCCCAATGATGGAAGCATTGATGGGCAATAAGGTTAAGAAGTTCAAGACAATCATGATGCTAGGCGAGAAGGGTTGCGCCCAACTCAACTACTGCTATGAGAATCAATCCGAACTAAGCGAACCATTGTGGATGTCGGCACTCTCTATTCCCGCTTTCTGTGCGGATGGAGATAAATCTGCCCACAAAATGTCAGAGAAGCATCCCGAGTATGACCCCGCAGAGGTCAATCAGAAGTTAAGAAACATAAGAAAGAACGGTGGGCCACACCACTGCGACACATTTGAGGAGCGAAATCCCGGAGGTTGTGAGGGTTGCCCACACCGAGGTAAGTTCAAGTCGCCCATTGTTTTGGGTGTGGAGATTGAGCAAGCCACCGAAGAAGACAACGAAGTTGAAGTTGAAACCAAAGAAGGTGTTACGAAGCACCAAATACCTGAGTACCCATTCCCATTTTTTCGTGGGAAAAAAGGTGGCATCTATGTAAGGCCACAACAAGATGATGAAGAGGGCGAGCCAAAGCTAGTCTACGAACATGATCTGTATGTGATTAAGCGGATGCGGGACAAAGAGTTAGGAGAGATGGCGCTGTTTAGGCATCACTTACCGCACGACGGTATGAAAGAGTTTGCTATTACTACAGCAGCTATATCTTCTAAAGACGAGCTGCGCAAGCATCTTGCGCAACAGGGAGTGATGGCACACCACAAGCAGTATGAAAACCTTGCCACGTATGTCGTTACATCAGTCAAAAATTTACAGTACACAAAGAAAGCAGAGCTAATGAGAACACAATTTGGATGGGTAGATGGAGACAGTAAATTTATTATGGGTGACAAGGAGATCACCAAAGACGGGACGTTCTATAGCCCGCCGTCATCAACAACAGACTTCTTCGCAGAAAAGATTCACACCAAAGGCGACATGGAGAAGTGGAAAGAAGTATTTAATCTGTATGCAAAACCGGGCATGGAGCCCCATGCGTTTGCCGCTCTTACGGCATTCGGTGCCCCGTTATTCAAGTTCACAGGTTTGAAGGGCGCGATCATTAACGTGATTTACGAGCAGGCCGGATCAGGAAAATCTACGATTCTGCGCATGTGCAACAGCGTGTACGGAATGCCGTACGAGTTAATGGCGATCGAGAAAGATACGCTCAACGCCAAGATGCAACAACTGGGTGTGATGAACAACCTACCCAATACGATCGACGAGATTACCAACATGCTCCCTAAGGAGTTCTCCGACTTGGCATACGGCATCAGTCAAGGCCGAGGCAAACACCGAGTCAAAGGTTCAGAGAACGCACTGCGCGTTAACAATACTTCTTGGCAGAACATGACTTTGGCATCGGCTAACGCCGCCTTCCATGAAAAGTTGCTCATGCTCAAGAGTGCTCCGGATGGTGAGTCAGTGCGCTTACTAGAGTACAAGATTGAACCTAACGACGTGATTGGCATGGCCTACGGCAAGGAAATGTTTGACCATCAACTCAATGAGAACTACGGCCACGCAGGGGAAATCTATATAAGTTACTTGGTCAACAACTTGGAATCGGCTAAGGCTGACTACAAGATGATTCAAGCCAAGATCGACAAGGATGTGCAGTTCACATCACGCGAGCGGTTCTGGTCAGCGGTGTGTGCCACCATCATTACTGGCGGTTTGATTGCCAAGAACCTAGGTCTGCATAACTACGACATGAAAGAGATATACAAGTGGATGAAGAACATGTTGTCCGATATGCGTGTCGATGTGAAACCACCGAGCGAGTCACCTGTTACAGCCCTTGGTGAGTTTGTGAACGCTCACTTAGCAATGAATACATTGGTGGTTAACGGTGAAGTCGATGCACGGACAAATATGCAGACACTTCCGGGAATGGAACCGCGTGGGGAACTACTGATACGCTACGAGCCAGATAACAAACACTTGTACGTGTCTGCGAAACACTTCAAAGAATTTTGCGTCAAACAGCAGATCAACTACAAGAACTTGCTCAAGACTTTGACCGACCAGCAAATTTTGTTGGAGGCCGTAAACAAGCGCATGTCTAAGGGCATGAAGCTATCTTCACCAGTCGTACGGACACTGAAGTTCGACGCAGGTAAATCTGAACATCTACAACTAGACACAATGACCCCAGATGAAGATCGAGACAGTGTCGTATCAGATTGAGTGGAGGAAGTTCCGCAAAGGGTACAGCTTTTTTGTACCCTGTATAAATGAGAAAGCCGCACGGGAAGAACTAAACCGTGTGGCTAAAAGATTAAAAATGGATATTGTTACGAAAGTTGTGTTGTTAGACGGCATCAAAGGACTACGAGTTTGGCGAACCTAAAGTAAAATCCATCCGTCAGTTGTCATTAGGATGTTAGCTCCATCCCTCCCTTACCCCGCCTAGTGCGGGGATTTTTTATTGCTTACGAGCTTTTGCTTCGCGTACGATCCTATCGTCGAAGTAGTCTATAACCTTTGAAGTGAAGACAAAGTTTTTCTCATCGACGTTGACACCGTACTGAGCTTCAGCACGTTTCTCCATATCAGTAATGATGCTGTCTAGCAGAGTATTAGCGTCAATAGGGTAGCTTGGGTGTCTTTGATTGAACTCATCCACCTTGTCCATGACCTTATCTAACTTGTCAAAGTCTTTCTCATCTTGAGTCCGCACCGCTATTTTTGCCTCGGTCATTAGGCGAGTCTGCTCATTCTGAATCTTTATCTGTGCGCCAGATAGTTTGTAGTTAATGTCGGCCATACGTGCCACTTCCGCTGGACGGAAACCGATTGCTTGTGCAAGGAATCTACCAGTAGAAATGTCGTCGGGCGGCACAACTTCGTTGCCTTTGGAGTCCTTGATGCCCTCATCAGCCAAGCGCATTGCATAACGAATGTTGCGAATAGCCGCAGGGGAAAGTTTGTCCCAAGCCTTAACATCGTCGCCAACTGCAAACGCATCATACGCATCAGCAAGACTCAAGCCTAAGCTCACGGACGGACCCATCTTGTCTAATAGATAAGCCACCATGCCCTCACGGGTTGTCTTAGTTTCCTTAGTATCTCTAAACCATAAGTCGTTAAGCCCAATGCGCTCGGCAATAGCAGAGCCTGTTATAGCATTGAGTGGGCCAGAATCGAGTAAGTCGGCTAAGTTGGTATCGCCCACAGTGATATGACCTAACTTATCTTGTAGCCACACGTAACGGAACCAAGCAGTTGCGTCTAAGTCTCTAAGCTCGTCGTCTGCGTCGTCGCCTTGCATCGCTTTAAATACTTCAGCAATCACGCCAGCAATACTGCTAAATGCGGGAATACCAGCCAAGCCAGCAATACTTCCAGCGGTTAGATATGTACCAAAGAACTTAGTAGCCGCAGCCTTCTTGCCTTCTTTGTTTAGGATAGGAAGCATCTTCACAAAGTTGGTAGCCATAATCATGGTTACATGCAACGGGAACATCTTGAACTGCGTCAGTATTTTGCCGATACCCTGCTGCATGAAGCGTGGGCGGTTAGTCACGTCGTAGTTACCGAG
The DNA here is from genome assembly GCA_032358315.1 of Ophiocytium majus. NCBI lineage: Eukaryota > Xanthophyceae > Mischococcales > Ophiocytiaceae > Ophiocytium > Ophiocytium majus. Next base: position 10,360 of record JAULBY010050672.1, read on the forward strand.
GGATTCGTTCACATCACTGACGGCCTGATTTATAGCAGCATCATGCGACAAGCCCCGCTTTACACCGAGTCTGTAAGAAGCAAGATAAACAGCCTCACGAGTCAGGCGCTCAGTGTTGTGCATCAGGCTACCGACCAGTAAGTCAGCGGCTTCTGCGCCTAGTTCTTTTGTTTTGCCCAGTACGGTCGATGCTTGTGATGTAGGGATACTCTTGTATCCATAGACTTCTGACGCATACGTTGATTGTGTAACTCCACGCTGGCTCATTTGACGAATAGCATTGCGCTCTAAGTCAGTCATGGACTTGTTGTTGGTTATGCTCGGCGCAACCAAAGAGGTGGTGCCATCGGGGTTTTCCCTAGTGATGCTGTACTGATTGATGTACGTCATCATCTTGGCGAGCTCTTTAGCTGCTGCAATTGGATTGTTATGGTTAGCCGCAAGGATTGGCAGTGCCGAAATGTAAACGCTGGCTGGCTGAATCAAGGCGGAAGATGCGCTAGACAAGAACCAGAAGAACGATGCCTTGTTTGCTACGCCCGCAACTGCATCACCTAAATTAGCTTTACCGCCCTCAAGTGCAAGTTTGACTCGTTCCCTTGCCTCGTTTACAAAAGGCGACAGGTGTGGGTCGGTTTTGGCTACATCGTTTGCGGCAGACAGAGCGTTACGCAGTAGCGGTGAGTACTTTAACTTAGCTAAATGTCTAGACGTAGAAGTTGCTGTAGTTCCTATGTTGCGCATAACGTCGGTGCTAAAACCAGCGCGATCTTTACGATGGATGAACTGACTACGGAACTTCTGCTCAGGCATAGTGTTTAGGTACACCTGATAGATAGCGTCTTTTAGTGCTTCTTTAGCTTCGGGGGAATCAAACTTCTCTTGGTCGATTGCATCGAAGACTTGAGTCAACATGTCGCTACTGCCCTGAGTCTTAGCACGCAAAGAAGAAATGGTGTCGTCCATATCGAACGTACCGTTACCTGTCAAAGTGTCTACATCAGATAGTTTTTCAGCCGCGAGTTGAGAGGCAAACTGAGCTCGTTCGCCTACTGATTCAAACATGTAGAACGCATCAACAGTTTCTTTACCGACCTTTTCGCTAACACGCAACCAGTAATCTCCACGGCGAACCAATGGGAAGTAAGGGGTAATACGTGCACCAGTCTCAAACGTCTGGCGTAGAACCTTCATTAAGTTCTCTTTAGCCGCAGGGGTCATGCCTTGAATTGCTTTGACTTGGTCGTCGAGCAGATCGGAGTAAAGGTCAACTAGGTTCTCGTAGTACTGCTTAAGTTGGCGGTACATCTCCTGACCCTTAGGGCCAACCTTGTTCCATAGCTCAGTGACTCTTGCGTCTGTTTCTTTAGCTTTGGGGTTTGATGGGTCAATCCGTGCAACAGTACTTGTATAGATTAAGTCTTCAAAGTTAGTGCGGAACTCTTTAGCGCCCCTAAACAGTGGGTTCAATTCTTTCTTGAACGA
>JAULBY010050683.1:0-11843 GCA_032358315.1 Ophiocytium majus
CCCCCCTGCATCCGCGGCCCCAAGTTGAAGTTTTACCCCTGGTTCTATATCTTTCTATAACTTCAACTTCAACTTCAAGTAAGACCATATTCGGAAAGCTCACGGCGAGGCGAACACAGTGGTACAGTCATATAGTGCATTCGATCACATCTGCGCTTGCTAAAGTGCGCACAAAGTCATGCATGCAAGCAGCACACCAGCGTTGGACGCCGCCAGACGCGCGACGCCATTGCCGCTGATCACAGGGTACCATGGGCATACTCACAGAGCATGTCCAAGCACATGTCTTGCCTGCAGGGCAGTAGTCTTAGCAGAAAAGTGCAGCAAAAACATACTTGGCTTGCTAGCAGGCTTGTATTGGCAAGCAAGTTGGTAAAGTTGAACTCGTACATAGGGTGCTAGGCTATACTAGTAGCTAGTGCCCGAGGGAGCTTAAACACACAGCATGCCACAACATGATGTTGACAGCAATGCAAGGTGGCACACAGTGCACGGCTCAAGAAAGGACAGGCTGCCTGCGCTGATGCAGATTTTTGTACATTACATTAGACACTACACTTGCTGACAGTGTGTCCCAAGCTACATGCAAACACTCTGACAGAACTGACGCACGCAATGCCATGTACACTCTGCTACGTAGTACAACTTGAAGGTATGTACAGTGTTTGTGTACATACACTGTGATGTGACACACACTCAGGCAGCAAGTAAAAAATCAGCTGCAGAACGTGACTACCCTCCGCTGCCGGCCTGAGGCTGCAGTGGAGGTATGCGTGCTGCGTCCATCCGCAGGCATGTGCTGGTTGGCTTGTCTACGTTTGCGATGACTACTTTGCCGGGCATTGCTGCTGCTGCTCTGGGTACCTGTGCCGTGCTCAGCCTGATGGATGGTGTCGATGGCTGTGTTAATGGCAGCCCTATCCAATGTACTTAGCTCACACACAAAGGACACTACGCCACCAGCATCAACACTCTTGCGAGAACGCAGAGTGAGGGGTGTCAGGACATGCTTGATGTCGTAGGCGCGGTGGTCTGCCACCTTCAACTCGTACACACCGTCAATCCCTGCAGCTGTAATGCAGTCCTCTACACGCCTGTACCACTGTGCCACCACCAGCACAGTGCCATCAGCTGGCAGGCTGTCCAAATCAACAGGCTCCCGGTACTCCACCCTCCTCCTGCCATGCCCAGGGTCCATGATCAGGCGTTGCACGTTGCCAAGCCAAAACATGTACTGCCGTGTGCTGCTGGCAGTAGTTGCTGGCTCATCCAAAAACAGCATGGCAAAGTCCGTCTGCAGACCCAGCATACGACGCTCAGCTTCCACCTCCTGCGCTCAGAACAGAGCATGCAAATGTGGACATGTGCGATAAGTGCAACTGACACAGCTTTTAGCAGTGGGCATGGCGTGGTGCCGCCTGCCAGTGGCACCATGAAAATACCATGACTGCGTGACATATTCAATCCCAGGTTGTGAGGTGGTGCAGCAGGCTACACAATGACGGTGAAACATGTGTCACAGGCACGTGTCCAACAGAACACAGTTACTGTGGTAGGTTTTGCTAATGCTGCGGGGCACTTAGGGCCAATTGCTGTTTGCACCCACCTGGTACATTGTGCGCCGTAACACTGGTGTACCGCGCTGAGCAACCCGCGTGAGCCGGTCTTTGGAGAGCTTGTCGACGCTCTCTGTGTGGTTCAGCTCTGCCACCAGTTGTTGGGTGGACACCACGCCGCGCCTCGGTACTGTGACGTAGGGTGACACTTTCATGGTGCCATGTGCCCGATGAACTTGTATCTGTGCGCGGCCATGCTTGCCGCCATCGTCAGGTTCCTCAGCAAGCAGGTCATCCGTGATCAGGCCCTCCACCACTGTGCGCAGCTGGCTACGCGCAAGGCTGCCATCCGCGTTGTCACTGATGACAATGACCTCCTCCTGCTCGCCGGAGCTGCCCTCTACAATAGCAAAAGTATGTGTGGCAACGCCAGCGTCGGTGTCACTGGCGCCGGCGAGGTCATCGGGCAGCATCAAGGGACACGCCCCAAACCCGTGCGACTGCGCTGTGCTGCTCTGGGCACCAGCACCACGACTGCAGTGCACAGCGACAAGGTCGTTCAATGACATGTTCGATGAGTACGTACTCAAGACGGCATTGCATTATACAACATCATGCACGCTAGGCTCACGAGAAGGCTAGTCACTGCTGCAGTTTCACACAACTCAGGACCATGTGCAATTACTTTGCGCATGTGTGCCTGATGTAAAAACACTGGCATGACACATGTCGCTTTACATTATGTAATACCTGGAATTGGGCTGGCTGCCAGTGTCGGCGCCTGGTGACACAGCAGTACCAGCAGTGCTGCTCCGTGTGTCTGTGACAGTACCCGCTTGCACTCTGCAACCGGGGCACCACAAACATGCACGGTGCATGGCACAGTGCAGGGTGTTATTGGGCAGCTGATCAGGAAAGTACGACTACATGTGCGAATGCACACAGGCATGACCGCATACTATTAGCTCTGCTTCTTTCTTAATGGTGGCAGTTGCAAGTGCACATGCACATGGCCGCAGGCACAAGCACGCATGTATACAACGACATTGTCATAGTAGCACCACATATGTTTCGATTTGCACTATATATTATATATTGAAGTATGGAGTTGAAGTGTTCAAGTGTACATACGTAATATATGCGAGTAATACTCAGTACTGTACATACTTCAGAAGCACATAACACTGCAAGTATACCCCGAAGTACTTCATTATAATACTGCGTGGCATGTATGCTCACCTCATGTGCACATCTGGCTGAACGACGCCGGTCATTGAGTCCTCACCACCTTGGTCATCCTCATCAGCTGCACGCATCTGTGACAAAGCCGCCACTTCTTCAGCCCACGGGGTAGCAAACCATTGCTCGTCATGCGGCAGGGCCCCTTCCAGGATTCCGCCTGGCAGGCTGCTGGACGGGTGCGCAGCCATTGAAGGAGGGCGCATGCCCAGCGCCCACGCCAGCTGGCATGCGCGGCGTTGTCGCTCAATCCATTTTTCTGTCAAAATGGCGTCGCTGCAGGCGTTTATTGCAGCAGCACAGCACATGTTACAGATACACCTTGACTTAGGCTGCTGCATGCATAAATGGCGAGTTTGGCAGTGCATAAAAACGCTGGGTGCAAGTGAATGCCGCGAACGTGAACATGTGTACTTGGATTGCACAAGCACATGTCAAGTCCACACTGTCAGGTGTCAAGGTACCAGCGTGTGACATTCAGAGCACTGACCTGGGGTAGTCCCTGAGGTTGGCTGCTGGTCGTACATGGTCACCGTCCATCACATCCTGAAGCAAAGAAGCGAAGGAGTGGTGATGTCTCAGCATGGCACTGCAAGGAAAACAAGGCATGGTCGAGGCTGGCAGTCACTGTGATCAAAAGCACGTACACTGCAGACAGCAGCAGTCAGGGTGGCAGGCCAGCACGACGTGGTGCACAACTGCTGATGTTAGCACTGTGTGACATGCAACAACGCGGCTTCTATTACCTTGTGCCACACATCACACAGTTTCTCGTGCCGGCGGGTCTTGATAGGAGCATCAGGATGGTACATATTCTCCAGCACATGGCAGTACTTGGGTACAGCATGTAGCGCATCGTTGTGTGTGTAGGTGCGCTGCATGGTGGTTGAAGCTCCGGATCCGCACACTTTGGAGAAAATCAGTTCACAGCAGTCACTGCCATCCTCTGACAACTTGCAGGGCAGCTCGGGGGTGAAGTCCCTGAAAAATCTGTGAGCAAAAGGGCAATTTCACACGTGCAAGCTGTTGACCACTGAAACGTAGCGGCAGTACAGCACCACAGCCTGCCCAAAATATGTTGGCCCACCAAAAGCTGGGCATGAGTGGTACGAAAAACAAAGTGAAGTGTATGAATGCCACATCATGAGCATACAATGGTGCACGGTACTGCAGCAGCCGCACCAGCACCTGATGAGCAGGATGATGTTATGCACGGAGATGGTGATGTCTTCGTACGACTCCCGGCTGATGAAGTTCTGTGCAAGCCCATACCGGTCTGTGTGCAGGAGCCATGAGCGCCACAGGCGTAGAAAGTGCAGCACAAAAGCAGCAGCTTCTGCTCTCTCAGAGAGGGACCAGGATGTGCTGAAGAAAACAGAGATGTAGTTCCACAGCACCTGCCAGTGGAGGAGCGGAAACAAAAATGCGATCGAGCTCAGTGCTGAGTTACACATGACTTGCAAACTTAACCAGTTGTACATAGTTGCAGCAGTTCACGCACACTCGACCATCACGGTGGCCGTAGTGATCTTCAATGATTGCAGGGCCCAGTGCCACACCCGGGCGCGCGTAAGACTGGTTGCGGCAGTAGCGAATATACATTGACCGCACTACTGCACGTACACCATTACATTTTAGGCAGCAAATCACAGTGCTAACAACATGGTGAGTTGCAGCAGTGCTTGCCTCAAGGTATGCGCTGGTGCCTTGTGCGGGTCTGCCCTGGGCCTGCAGCTTGCGCAAGCACGCACGCACCCTCCTGAAGCACAGGCGCTGCACAGCTGCCCAGTTCTGCCGGTCCTTGCGCTGCACATCATTTGCACGCAGACCATGCTCCTCAAAGCTGCAGCTCTCAAACACAGCGTGCACATCGTTCATGTGCGCAATGTAGCTGCCCAATGCCAGCACCCGCGAAGCAGAGTCCAGTGGATTCATGATCTTCTTGCTGTTGTGTATGGGGTCCTGGGAGTGGATGCCATGCACACTGCCGTCACCTGCTTGGCAGCAACAAAATGTGCAGCATGCCATATGCTTAAATTACAGCAACGGGCACAAGCTCTGCGCGTTGAGCGGCAGTAAGCACATGTACCTCATGCCAGTGAAGCTGATGACGCCATCAGCGGACAACTTGAAGGCTCTGCCAGGACGTTGAGCACAACTTACTGCTGCAGCAGTTTTCCCACCTCTAATGGTCGCAGCATAGAGGAATCCAGGTGCATCCAGACGGTAAGGAGCACCATCCCGCTCGGCGTCACCGGCGCGATAGGCGTCCAGCATCAACTTCCGCCGCCGTGCGTCACCATCAGATGCATGCCCAACGAGTGGGCCCAGTGCTGCCGCCAGGTGTATTGCCCATACCTCTGCAGCGTACTCCCACTGTAACCGCACAAACTGTGCGTCAAACTTGTTGCATGATGCCTGCACCGCAAGTCACAGTGGCACAATGCATGGATAATGCTCTCTCATAACCAAAGATTATCAAATTATGTACCAGAGGTTTATTTTTACTTACAACTCATACTGCAGAAGTGTTACTGAAGTAACTTTTAAGCAAGGCTATTAAACAAAGAAGGTGCGTGTGTATCATGTAGTTTTGTACTTCAGAGGTACAAGCATTTGCCCGTTTACTAGCTTTTGCCCGTTTGTGTGCTAACTGTATGCACCTGAAGCAATAAGCACTTGCACTTTGCACTAGCAGTACCTACACACTTCTGAAGCATATGTACTTCAAGTATGTGTACATATGTTGTGCAGTAATCATTTGCTGCCCTGTGTGAATCCTGCATGCAACTTTCAATATAGCGATGAAGCACCACCATCAACGCACCACGCTCACCTGTGCCATGAGGCAGAGCTTGGGCAGGTCAGAGCACAATGGGTTCACGGCCATGAGGCGCAGGTAGCTAGCGCGCTTTTTGGTCTCAAATGCAGTCACAATAGCCTCAAACTTGCCACCTGCAAATTATCAGGCACCAAAGGGCCATTAAGCGAAAAGCAGCATGCAAAGCGTCAGTGCAATTTGCGTGCATGTGGACTGCCACAAAGGGTGCGCGCGCACACCTGGCGTAGCACAAGTGTATGATGTTGCATGGTATCATGACATGACTGGATCACAGCAGTAAGCACGTGCATGCTGCGGTGTGCATGTCAGGCTCTCACCGTCAGGTCCAGGTGGCAAGATAACTTTGCAGCCATCTGAGGCGCACATGTGCGTGCGGCCCATCTCGCCACAGAAGCCCACAAGGCTGTTGGTGGTCAGGTCATACACAATGGCAGTCTCAATCCTGGTCTCATCTTCGGAGAGCTGGCAAGGCACAGGGCTAATGATGCCCTTGGCCTCCTTGATGCGCTTGTACACATGTGCCACCTTCTGGGCGAAGGCTGGGTTGATGGAGCCAGTGTACTCATACTGCAGCAAACAAAAGTACGAGTGCAGGCATAATGTAATGATTACAAACAGCTTGCCAACCTGAATGGCTGCACAACAAGCTCCAAGTTGGCAAGTAACCAACTGATTACCACCAACCTAACCTCTGCGTTCAAGTGCATACGATCTTGAAAACGGGACAGAGCAAACAATAGCGGAACATGCGTACTACTCACATCATTATTATGAAGTCACGTGTACATATGTACATCGGTGACTGGCTGCAAAAAGAGGTACACTGGCTTCCTCAATAGGCACAGCAGAAAAGAACAAAAAGTACACCATAAGATCTAAGATCAGCCACCACCAAAGTGACAATGCCAAGTTCGCACCGCTGTGCGCAGCCCCTTGCGGATGGTTTCCACCGAAGGTCCACCCACGTTGACCTGCAGCAGCGACGTTTATGCGCGGTCCAGCCCAGTGATGCAGCACCTCAAAGAGTGCATGGGTCGACCTTGACCACCTGTTGACATAAGATGCCATAGGTGAGGGCAAGGCAGCAGCACTTGGTGAGTATGCAGCATTGAAAGTATTGCCAGGCAGGTGAAGCACTTGCAGTTTGCAATGATGCACGCGGACGCAACATGCACAACATTTCAAACGTGCCTTCTGCCTGAAGGAGCGTGCGCATTCAGGTTCTTGGCCAAGTCCATCAGGAAGCTCATCAGCACTGGGTTGCCAGCACTGTGGCCCAGTCTGCCATTGTCATAGGCGCGGTTCAGCTGGTCCACAAGTTTCCGCATGTCACCACGCCCTGCCGCCTCCTGCAGCCGCTGTGTCAGCGTGAGCACTCGCGTCTTGGTGCGGCAAATGGCCTTGCTGTCCTGGAACGCCTGCGGCATTACCCAGGAGCGCCAGAAAGCAAGCATGTTGGACCTGTCCTAGGTGCGCGTGTGCGGCAGCCATTGGCACGCAGCTCGAACAAATTCCGACCATGCCACTATTCTTTGGCAAGAGCTGGACTAAGTGCTCTTGCTCGTTAGCAGTAGGCCACCAAATATGTTGCTTGTGCATAGCCATGCTAATTTCAGAAGGCCAACAATGTCATTATGGCAGCTTGCATTTTTGTAAGTGTGCGACTGCAGGGGAGCAGGCACGACAGACGTCATCTACATTCATACTTCGTACATGTACCAAATTGGATGAGCGCGCCATCATTACCTGATACCTCAGCTGTCGGGCATGCTGTTGCAGGTGGCGCGCCCGCCTCTCCAGCTCTTCCCGTGACATGTATCTGCACACAAAAGCAAACACCATGATGAGCACACCTGAGATCACACCCCAAACAAGTGCGCCTCGTGCACCTGTAGCAGGTTAGCAGGTGTCACTACAGCATTCATGCTAGCTCCTGGCAAATGGCAAGGAATGCAATGTCATGGTCCGCACCTGAAATTCTTGTGGCTGCTGTGCTGCACAGCTGTGGCTTGCCGAATGATCCTTTTGCGGAAATCCTTGTGTTTGACCACCCCGCGATAGCGCACATACATGCCTCTGTGGAACGCTGGCGCATCGACACTTTGCACGCGGTAGCATGCAATGTGGCGTATGGTGCCATCGAACATGAGCTGACCACTTGCGCGACCGCCTCCCCCCCCGGAAATGGTACCACCAATCATTCCGTCACCAGTGCCAAGCCCACCACTGCCAGACCCGCTGCTCCCCCCCCCCCCACCACCGCCAGCGCCAGCGGCCGCATCGCCGCCCTCCCCGTCATCGCTTGAGTTGTCGCTGCTGCTGCCATTGCCAACATCGCTGGCGCTGCTGCCACTACCGCTGCTGCTGCCATCACTGCCGCCAGCACCCGTACTGCCATCGCTGCTGTCACCATTGCTGTCGTAGCTGCTGGTGCTGCTGCCATCACTGCTGCGCAGGTCAATGAGACCTGTTCCTGCACTCGCACCATCGCCGCTGCGCCTGGGCAAGCCTGTTTGCTGAGACTGGGCAGCAGGCGCTCCTATCACGGAGGTAGGAGGAGCGCCAGTCATGTACCTGCGCAGGAACACTGGGGCTGCAAAAGCACAACACACACACGCACGTCCTCAGCTGCTATGGACAAACGATATTTGAGCAGCGCCAGTTGCGCAGGAACACTCAGGCTGCAATGGCGCATACACAAGCATACATCGTGCCTTAAGTGGTAGTGCAAAATACTTCAGCTGCAATGATACTAGTGGATCAGAACTCGTGGTGTAATCTGCGTGCTGACACGGCTGCCGCATGCGCTCAGGCTTTTCCGGTGCAAGCATTCCGTGCCACACACGCACCTGCTTGGCTCATAGGATCCACAAACCATTTCTTGCCCGAGCTGCGTGCCCATCTCAGGGCTGACAGCGAGTACACAACACCGCTGTACTCGGCTGTGTCAGCATACAGACCATAGCACAGCAACTGCTCCCGTGCATCCCTGTAAAGCAATAAGAGCACAAGGGGCACACAGAGCCCTGTTTAACAAACAAGCTGCACGTGCATATGCCAACAAGTACTTAGCATGCGACACAGAGCCAGACTATTGAGCACGCGCAGCCAGGTTAATAATATCAAGCAAGCGATGGTGCATGGAGGATTACATTGTGCTAGGTGTCGATATGCAAAAGCATCGAACAGCATGCAAGGTGCGGAGCCCTGCACTCGTGACAAATAGCATGTATTTACTGTGCAAAGACAAGAGCATGCTGAATGTGTGGTGAGTCAGTCACCTGGAAGAGGCTGGGTCTCCCGCGGTAGCTAACCGAAATGGCAGAGCGAGCTGCCTGCGTTTCTCTCTGCCCAACCGCTGAGCCTGTTCTGAGTGGCGTTCGCCGCCATGCGCGTGCTCTGTGCAGCGCTGCAGAACTGCATTGTGCCCACCCAACAGATCACCCACACCTGTGCAGAAGCCGCCAAACTTGCCCTGCCGTGGGCAAATTGGACAGAACACCTCCTGCCGCTCTCTGTCCACCTCTAGGTAGCTGTCAAGCTCTCGCTGCTCCTCCGCCGACGCGCCGCCGTCGTCGCCGCCGCCGCCGCCGCCGCCGCCGAGCCCCTTGACCTGAATCTCAGGGGCCGTGACACAGGTGTGGCACTGGAGCGCGGTCGAGATGCAGTCGGTGACCGCGGGGTCGTCTGGCATGCCGGAGGCGCGCATCTGTGCGACGGTCGCCTCACGCAGCGCGTCCGAGAGCTCGCCGCAGTTGCGCGTGTAGAGCCGCTCGAAGCGGCGCGTGTCGAGCGTCTGCTGCACGAGGGCCTCGAGGGCCTGGCGCGTGGGGCTGGTGCGTGGCAGGGCCAGCATCTGAGAGGTGGCAGTGGAGGCGGGATTGATGTGCAGCAGGGGGGTCTCTCGGAGGATCACCTGCGGTGGGCATTGGTGCAGGGGCGGTGGTGGTGGGTTTCGTCAATTTCAGATTTGGTTCTGGGATAAACTTGTAAAGTAGTTACAAAAAGTAATGCTACTAGTATGATCTACTATTTGTAGAATTACCAGCAGTATACGCACAAACATGACCAGGCGGGTCTTGATAACAAGAAATACCACGGGAAGGATGGCCATGAGACAAGCGAGCTGCATGGCAGTAGCGCATCCCTGCCAGTTGGCGATTGAACAACGTGAGCTGCAAACTATGACCATCTACTTCGAAGTAGAAGGCACATGCCACATGGACCCAAACGCAACAAGTGGGTGGGAGGGGCAGGCTTGAAGGCGGTGGCAGAACTGTGTACCTCTGAAGTACTAGTATATACTAATCGTACTTCAAGAAAGTAGATTGAAGTACCACGGCTGTGGCAGCTGGCGTGATGTAGTGCCGTGGGAGCGACGCGGGGCCTAGAGGTGGGGCACCTGTTGCCCTGCTTTTCGCCAGCGCGTGCTGCCGTGGCATCAATGGGTACATGTGTGTGTGCGCAACCTGCTGAGCAAGCATCAGTTGTGCCGCCCTCCAACCAGCCGCTCGCATGCATGTTCGTGTGCCGGCTTCCATTTCTCGCTGAAGAGGCCAATCTCGCAACACCTGTATCCCAGAACCATTTGCCGACCATGTGCTGAGCACCAAAAATGGGGACAGGTTGTTCAGAAGGCCAGTTCAGAGTGAGCTGTGATGCTTACGCGTCCCCACTCCAGCCTCTGGCAGGGATAAGCGCCCATAAGACAGTGCTCTGGAGGCGCTAAGCTGGATTGTGCTGCAGGGTTGCTCACACAGGAGTCACCCGCCCCTGAAACAAACCCAAAAAGCAGCAAAAAGGCTCTACCTAACCTGTCACCTATAGAGTGACAGGCCCTATCATGCGTGCATGCATACGGCACAATGCAGGCTAGGCCCCCGACAGAAGCCCAAAAAGCACAAAAAAAGGTCCTGCTTCACGTGTCGAAGTTATGTGGCAACCCCTAGCGTGTGTGCATAGCACGACACAGGCTAGTCGCTGGTGAAATCCACGTTGCAGGGCTTTGATGTGCTGGGCTGGCAAGTGGTCAATTGGCCTGCAAAGTCGCCCTGGTCCTGCTCTGCTGTCTACGGTGTTTTGACATCATTTCAATCAGGCACAAACGGCAGTGGGCGTCACCCACGCTTGGCCAGCTGATACTGCATGCACCAGACCCATGCTGCGCCGCTGCGTGATGTCCCTGTTGCTGAGCATGCAGCTCTAGGCTCCCAGTCACCGTTGCCGCCAGCTACTTGCCCCTGGGGGCGTCTGACACGCTACCCGCGTCAGTGAGGGTGCTGAATTTAGGTGCGGGAGTGGGAAGGTCGTGGTCTTGACTGATGACATGCATTCACTTTAAGTTGCTGCCAACTTCAACTTGGAGGCTGTGGCCGGCCTGCCGGCATGCTCAGCAGCGCACTCACCTCGCCGGGCTCAAAATCCCTCGCTGTCAATAGCAGCTTGTACTTCTTGGTAGGAGGCGACCCCCCATTCAGATCCCAGTCTCCATCCTGCCACCACTGCTCCACATCGTGCCAGGCCACTCTGACCCCGTCCCGGTATTCAAGGTATTGCAGGTGCTCCAGCTGCTGAATAGCATCCACGCCACGAGGTGCAGGCTGCTGCTGAGTGCCGGCACGCATGGCGGCACGCAAGGTGTACATGGGGCACTTGAGTCCTGCTGGCAGCAGGGGCAGCAGCACACACCAACGGAGACAAGAAACATTGTGTTACACACCTGCTGCTTTGCAAAAGCTGCGCTCCTGTGCATGCGCTGCTGCTGCCGCTGCTGCTGCCAGTTAACCTGCTGCGAGTGCGCATGTGCTTGCACGTGGTCGATAGCGGCGAAGCTCACATACTGCCGTCTGCTGCTTGCATCACGCGGAAGTGCCCGGCTAGGCCTAATTAGCTAACGAGAGGAGAGGCGAGAGGGGGATTGAACAAAAAAAGTTGCTGAGGGCACACATACACTGGAAACAAGCGTTGCGGGCAGGAATATCATCAGGACACCAGCAGGGCGGAAAAAAGTTATCGTGTGCGCAGGGATTTCATCGCTGACCTGTTCTCTCAGCAGCGTTTCTGCAGGATACCAGCGCGCCGCTGAGAATGGCTAATCGACAAAGCTGTGTCTGTTAAGGCTCAACCCCAGACATTGGAGACACAGCAGCAGCAACATCAGCAGCAGAGTAACAGCACCCGACAGAGAGTATATGGCATACCTTTAT
>JAULBY010050694.1:0-11843 GCA_032358315.1 Ophiocytium majus
GGTGGTGTGAACTACAACAGCCCTACAACTGGCGTTGACTTGAACGAGACTTCATTGGAAAACGCTGTGATTCAAATCGCAGCTTGGACTGATGAGCGCGGTCTGTTGATCGCCGCTAAGCCCCGTAAGATGGTTATTCCTCCATCACTCATGTTCGTTGCTAAGCGTTTGCTTGACACTGAACTGCGTGTTTCTACTGCTGATAACGACATCAACGCTATCAAGCAGATGGGCGCAATCCCTGAAGGTTACACAGTTAATCACTTCTTGACCGACACAAACGGTTGGTATTTGATTACTGACGTGCCTAACGGTATGAAGCACTTCGAGCGTATCGCCTTGCAAAACTCCATGGATGGTGACTTCGATACAGGGAACGTTCGTTACAAAGCACGCGAGCGTTACTCTTTTGGCTGGAGTGATCCATTGGGTATGTGGGGCTCTGCAGGCGCTTAATAGCTACTGCTCCTCTGAAAAGCCACCTTCGGGTGGCTTTTTTATTTTTTGTTGACATTGTTTTTTGTTTGTATACAATTACTCGTATCGTAACGAGGAGATATTATGGAACATCCAAAAACAAGAGCAGAAGCTAAATCGACCGGAGCCAGTTTTTACTTTACTGGGGAACCTTGCGTGCGTGGGCATGTTGCCCTGCGCAAAACAAAAGGTTCCTGCGTTGAGTGCATGAAAGAGGATTGGGCAGTTGACAACGAGAAGCGTAAAAGCAACCCTAAATCGGAAGCGGCCAAAGCCGCCGGTAAACGGTACTACGAGCGCAACAGAGAAGCTGTGATTGCTAGAGCCGCTGCACGCCCTACCGAAGAAAAACGCCGCGCTCGTGCAGATTACAAAGACCGCAACGTTGATGTTGTGCGTGCAGACACGAGTGTACGAAAACGCCGCCACAGAGAGGCCACGCCTAAGTGGTTAACACCAGAACAAAAACAGGCCATGCGGCAGTTGTACATACAAGCGCGTAAGTTGACTGAGTTGACCGGCGAACGTTATGTCGTTGACCATATCGTGCCTTTGCGTTCTCATGAGGTCTGTGGCTTGCACGTGCCATGGAACCTACGCGTTATCACGCAAGAAGAAAATTTGAAGAAGTCAAACAAACTTGTTGCGCACTCAGAAGCACCGTGATATAAACACAGTAATCCGGGCTTATCCGGTGTTCTGACAGTCCCGGCTGACGACATGCAGACAGAACACCCCAACTTGCATGTAAGGAATACATCATGGCACGTACTACGTTTCAAGGCCCAGTTCGTTCATTGGGCGGCATTTATCAACAAGGCCCAGCGTCTGTTGTTGCAATCACAGCAAGCACTACATTAAGCCCAGAGGCTCATGGCGGTCGCATCATTTCTGTTGGCGGCACATTGGCGGCTAATTTGACATTGACTTTGCCAGCAATCAACACATCGGCTAACCCCACAACATCTGGCCCCGGCCAAGATCCAAGCACAGCCAATAACCAAGGCGTGACTTACACAATTTGGGTTCCTACGACTATTGCCACAAGCTCTGTCAAGATTGCTACAAACGGCACTAACTTGTTCATTGGTTCTGTTTTGTCAATTGACACAGATACTTCCGGTGCGGCTGTTGGCTTTACAGCTAACGGTACTACCAACGACTTCATTAACTTGAATGGCGGAACAACTGGCGGTGTTGCAGGCACATGGATTCAGATCTTTGCAATTGCAGCCAACAAGTACATGGTCACTGGCGTTGTAAACGGTTCTGGTGTTGTAGCCACACCATTTGCAGATTCCTAATCAACCCAAGGGGCTTCGGCCCCGTTTTTAAAGGAGATTGATTATGACAATGCAATATGACGTTAAGGCAACACACGTTGAAGCTACTGGCACTATGGTGTCTGGTCGTGTGCGTGTTAAAGGCTATCAGTTTCTAGGGGGCGGTACGGCAGGAGATATTATTCTGCGCGACGGCGGCGCTTCTGGAACTGTACGACTTCAATTTAACATTTCTGCTACACCACTGAATCCGTTATCGTTTACGATTCCCGGAGAAGGCATTTTGTTTTATACAGATGTTCACGTAACGTTACCGGCATCGGCAAAAATCACGGTGTTTTATGGCTGAAACAAGACAGGCAACCCTGACGGGACGCAAGTTGTTCATAGGCATTCCAGCTTATGACGGCAAGCTAAACATCAAGACAGCTTTTGCGCTGGCGCAGTTAATGCCCAAAGCAATGAGCCTTGGTGTATCCGTCACGTTGTCTGATCTTTCCAACTGCTCCATCATTACGATGGCACGAAATGCGTTGGTACACGAATTCTTAAAGACAGACTGCACAGAGCTTCTGTTTATTGATGCGGATGTCATTGTCACACCTGACGACATTCTGCGTTTGATGGCCCAGAGCGGCCACATGGACATCACTGCGGGTGCATATCCACGCAGAGCCAAAGATGCAAAGTTCTTTGCTGATGTCTATTATGACCACAACGGCGAGTTAGAGTTTGAAGGCTCTATGATGCGTTTAAAGCGTGCACCGACCGGGTTTATGCTGATCCAGCGCCACGTCATTGAGCAGATGATCGCAGCGCATCCTGAGTGGACTTATGAGAAGTCTCCCACAGAGCAGATGTCAGCAGTGTTTGACTTTGCTATCCGTGATGGCAAGTATGTCGGCGAAGATTATTTATTCTGCGACAGAGCTACGCAGATGGGATTTACAGTCTACTTAGACGTAGACATTAGCCTGCCGCACGTCGGCCAAGAAACGTTTGAGCGCAATTTCCGCGAGGAGGTTGTGATGCCTTTGCTGGAGAACATTTACCAGCATAAGTTGAAAGTTGTAAATGGCTAAGAGTGCAGCATGGACGAGAAAAGAAGGCAAGAACCCGAATGGTGGTTTAAACGCCAAGGGCCGAGCCTCTGCCAAAGCGCAAGGCATGAATTTGAAACCGCCCCAGCCAGAAGGAGGCTCCCGGCGAGACTCTTTCTGTGCGAGGATGAGTGGCATGAAAAAGAAGCTAACGAGCGCCAAGACAGCCAACGATCCGGATTCACGCATCAATAAAGCTTTGAGGGCTTGGAATTGTTAGATCTAAATACAGCATGGTCTGCCATCTTGTCATTAGTGATTGGATTGTTAGGCTACATGATGAACGAAAAGTTCAGGGAACTGGCACGTGTCACGATCCTGTTGAACAAAACTCGTGAGGAGGTAGCTCGTGATAACGTTACTCAAGCAGAAATTGACCGCATTACAACTCACATTGACCAACGCTTTAATAAGCTTGAAGAAAAAATTGACCAGCTTATTCGGCAAGGGAGATAATGATGCCAAGTAGTTCTAAAAAACAAGCTGATTTCATGCGTGCGGTGGCTCACAGCCCATCATTCGCAAAGAAGACCGGAGTGCCCATGTCAGTGGGCAAAGACTTTTCAGCGGCTGATAAAGGCCGTAAATTTGCACAAGGTGGCGCTATGAAACATGAAGACGTAAAGATGGACAAGTCCATGATGCAGAAGGCCGTGAACAAACACGAAAGCCGCCTGCACAAGGGCCAGCCTATGACCAAACTTGCAAAGGGTGGTTACACCCGTGCAGCAGACGGATGTGCTTCTAAGGGTAAAACCAAGGGCACAATGATTACCATGAACAAGGGCGGATACGCCTGCTAAGGAGCGGATATGGCTACTAGAAAACCCATGAAGAAGTTTAAACGCTATAACGGCGAAGATGGCAGTGCAGTGGCTACAGATGAGCCAATGACACGTCGTGTTACTTTTAATCCCGACGGAAGCCGCACTCAAAGTTTGATGGAGCAAGTTGCCTCTCGCCAAAAAACTGGCGGTGATGAGGCTGCTTTAAAACAACAGGGTTTGGAAATCTCAAACCGTGATGATCCAAAACCTTCTGGGTTTTTTGACCGCATTAAATCTGACATGAGTAGAATTGGCGCGGGCAGCATTGATACACCCGGCACAGAAGCTTATAACCGCTTTGGTGCTGGTCGCGCCCGTGCTGCCGCGCCTGTGCCTGCTCCTTCAGTAACCGATAGACCGCCTGCCACACCCGCCACACCTGCGGCTTCTTCACGCGCCCTGTCTGACGATATGTATTCAGACTATGGCCCAAGCGAAGGCCGCAGTTCTAGCGAGACAATTAAGCCTACACGTCCTATGGCAACAAAGCCTACATTGCCCGCTAAACCCACTGCCACCCCAGTTCCGCCGTTGCGTAATACTGGTCCTGATAGCAGTAGCTTAATTAACAAACCTACTCTCAATACAAACTACAGCAATGAAGGCCGTAACAAGCCTGCGCCAGCCGCTCCTGCCAAGCCTTCTATGGATATTCCAGCCATGAGAGACAACGCTAAAGCTGCTCTGGCCGACGATCCAAGCGCTTTAATGATGGGTGGTGGCGCAGCCGCTGCTGCTGCTGCTTTGTTGGCTAAAACAAAGCTAGGCAAGCTTGGCAAAATGTTTAAAGGCGCAAACAAATCAACAGGTAAAGATTTGGTAACCACCTCGCCATCTAAAGGCCCATCTTATATGGGCAAAGCGGATGACGACAAAGCAGCCAGCGCATACGACAAGTTGCGAAAAAGCAGTTTTGTTAAAAAGGGCGACGATGTTACTGATGTCACGCCTAAGTCTACTGCTATGAAGCAGTTGGGCAAGCCTACTGGTAAGAAACCTTTAGATGAGTCTGACACCACAGGCGGCGCAATTGGCTACAAGCGTGGCGGCAAGATGAAGAAATATGCCTCCGGTGGAATGGTTTCATCTGCGTCTAAACGTGCTGACGGTATTGCCACCAAAGGCAAGACTCGTTGCAAAATTTGTTAAGGAAGCATCATGGCTGACATTGATTACAAAACTCCACAAGACGTGGCTGAAGAAAAAGCTCGTGCCAAAGCTGAGAAAGCTTACAACAAGTCTATGCCAGAGCCAGACACCACAACTGGCAGTTTAAAAGGTCAGTCAATCATGGACAGCGTTAGGAAATATTCTCCTAACCAAGCCGCAGAGGTTGACGAAGGTGATGCTAATACCAAGAAATATGGCGAAGCTGCTTCTAAAGATTTTACAGAAGGCAAGTATGGCTCCGCTGCGTTCAACGCTGCCAAGGGCTTGGGTTCTGCCGCAGACACTATGTTGTTAAAAGCCCCAAAGGCAGCCGCATTTGCTGTACGTAACCGTTTAGTAGATGGCGCAAAAAAGGCTTCCGGCGGCAAAATTCAAAAGTATGCCGCAGGGGGTTCGGTTTCTTCTGCATCCAAACGTGCCGATGGATGTGCCGTAAAAGGCAAGACACGAGGTAAGTTTGTATGATTGCCAGCCGTGGAATGGGAGCCATGCTCCCCAGCAAAATGCCCAAAGGTGTCAAGAAAGCCCGTCGGGATGACACTGACTTTACTCAGTACGCTGAAGGTGGGCCTGTTGGCCTTTATGCCAACATCCACGCAAAGAAGCAGCGCATAGCCGCTGGGTCTAAAGAAAAGATGCGTAAGCCCGGACAGAAGGGTGCTCCCACTGCTCAGGCTTTTATTGACTCTGCAAAGACTGCTAAAAAATGACAACTACCGGCTCCACCCTCTTTAATCTTGACTTCACGGAAATTGCCGAGGAAGCATGGGAGCGTGCGGGCAGGGAAATGCGTTCAGGCTATGACTTGCGTACAGCACGCAGATCAATGAACCTGATGACCATTGAGTGGCAGAACCGTGGTATCAACATGTGGACAATGGAGCAGGGCTTTATCAACCTGACTCCGGGTCTATCTACATACGCCTTGCCTACAGACACAATTGATTTGTTAGAACAGGTCATCCGTACAGGCCAGAACTCATCTTCTACACAGGCTGACCTCACCATCACCCGTATCAGTGTTTCTACTTATGCGACCATTCCGAACAAACTTCAACAAGCCCGTCCAATCCAAGTGTGGGTTCAGCGGCTTTCTGGACAAGTTAACCCAACAGATGCAGTCTTGGTTGGAGCCATCTCCTCCACGGATACCACGCTCACGCTTAACACGGTGGTTGGGTTAGCAGGATCAGGTTTCTTGCGTTTAAACACAGAAGACATCTATTACACCTACATCTCAGGGAATACCCTTGGTGGTGTATTCCGTGGACAGAACAACACAACTGCGGCCTCACAAGCTGATGGCACTGCGGTGTTCATTCCTCAGCTTCCTGCTGTAACTGTCTGGCCAACGCCTGATAACAGCACTCCATACCAGTTTGTGTATTGGAGACTGCGCCGAGTGCAAGATGCTGGCGCTGGTGTAGAAACAGCCGACATGAACTTCCGCTTCCTGCCCTGCCTTGTGGCTGGTCTGGCGTACCACATTGCCATGAAAGTGCCTGAGTTGATGCCTCGCCTTGAGATGCTTAAGGCCGCATACAACGAGCAGTTTGATCTGGCAGCCGGTGAAGACAGAGAAAAAGCCGCTATTCGGTTTGTGCCCCGTCAGCAGTTCATTGGTGGGAGTATGTAATGGGTAACAGGTTTGCATCCGGCAAGATAGCGATTGCTGAATGTGATCGGTGCGGCCAGCAATACAAGTTAAAGAAGCTTAAGACTGAGGTCATTAAGCAACGTCAGTATCAGTTGCTGGTGTGCCCAGAATGCTGGGATCCAGACCAACCGCAGTTAATGCTAGGAACATTCCCAGTGGATGATCCGCAAGCTCTACGCAACCCGCGTAGGGATACAACGTATGTCACCTCAGGTGTAAACGTTAATGGGTACACCTCAGGCGGTTCGAGGGATATTCAGTGGGGCTGGAATCCGGTTGGCGGGTCTAGTTTTTTTGATGATCCGTTGACACCAAATAACTTGGTAATTCGGACATATATTGGTACAGTCACTATATCTTAAGGAGTTTAAACATGGCTTACACACGATCAGCAGATGGCATTGCCAAAAAGGGCAAAACCGAAGGCACAAACCTTGGCAACAGCGGCCCCACTCAGAAAGAAATGATGGGCGGCAAAGGCAAAGGTAAGGGCAAAACCAACGCCGACATGAAGTCTATGGGCCGTGGTTTGGCTAAAATTGCAGCACAGAAGCGAGGTTAATCATGGCTACATATAGCAAAAAAATGATGGGCAAGGAAGTTGGCGATGCCAAGGTCTATGCCAAGCCACATACTATGTCTGGTAAAGAAGTGAAAGCTTCTACAAACCCCGGCAGTGGCCCTAACCGCAGCAATGCAGCCAGTGTAAACATGTCTGTGGGTAACATCAGCCGTATGGCTGGTGACATTCCAGCCAAGACATCGGGCATTAAAGTGCGCGGTACAGGCGCAGCCACTAAAGGCTTGATGGCAAGAGGCCCGATGGCATGAACTACAGCCAGCTTGTCACGCAAGTAAACGATTACTGCGAGAACTCTTTTCCAACTGACAATATGAATGTGTTCATTCGTCAGGCGGAGCAGCGCATCTATAACA
Organism: Ophiocytium majus; assembly: GCA_032358315.1. Classification (NCBI taxonomy): domain Eukaryota; class Xanthophyceae; order Mischococcales; family Ophiocytiaceae; genus Ophiocytium; species Ophiocytium majus. Next base: position 7,451 of record JAULBY010050694.1, read on the forward strand.
CCGCGCAGCCCGCTAATTTGCGAAAGAACGTGACAGGCGTATTGACCACCGGCAATAAGTACCTTCAATGTCCAGCAGACTTCCTGTCGGTATATAGCCTTGCTGTATATCCGTACAACACAACCACTGCCACGGGCACGTCTGGAGCAAAGACAATTGTTGTGGCTAGTACCACAGGGATTGCTGTAGACCAGCAGGTGACTGGTACAGGTATTGGTACAAATGCACAGGTTAGAAGTATTGCAGGGACTACGGTCACCTTAACTGTTGCCAATAGCGGCACGGTATCAGGCTCTGTAATCTTCCAAGGCGACTACCTGTATCTGCTTAACAAGGATGTTAACTTCATCCGTGAGGCATATCCTTTGTCTGCGTTTGCGTCTGAACCTAAACATTACGCCATCTTTGGCCCCCGGTCAGATGATGTGAATGAGTTGACGTTCATCGTTGGGCCAACACCCAGCGCAGCCTACAACGCAGAGCTTCATTACAACTACTATCCTGAGTCTATTGTCACTGCCGGTACAACTTGGCTGGGCGATAACTTTGATTCTGTCTTGCTGTACGGAACCATTTGCGAGGCGTACACCTACATGAAGGGTGAGGCTGACATGGTTAAGCTTGCTCAAGATCGTTACATACAGGCTATTGCTCTGTATAAAAACTTGTCCGATGGCAAGCAGCGTGCTGATGCTTATCGTGATGGTCAATTTAGGACGGCTGTAGCATGAGTAGTATTGTCCAAGGCCTGACCACATCGTTTAAAGCGCAGTCATTTGAGGGGGTTCAGAACCTTTTAACTGACACGCTTTACATTGCTTTGTACACGGCTAATGCTGATTTAAACCAAGATACCACTGTTTACACGTCGGTGGGTGAGGTGGTAGCTTCAGGCTACACCGCTGGCGGCGTTCAGCTTCTGGGTGCGACCGTCAACACGTCTGGCTATACGGCCTACGTCAGCTTTACCAATGTCACGTTCAATGCTGCCATAACGGCACGCTGTGCCTTGATTTACAACGTCACGCAGGGCAACAAGTCCATCTTTGTATTGGACTTTGGTTCTGACAAAACGCAGTCTCCATTCACCATCACATGGCCTGCTAATACAGCAACATCAGCCATCATTCGCAGTTCTAACTAAGGAGTCACCATGACTATTGAAAAACTTAAAGCCACTGACGTAGTTTCTAGTGGTCTAACTTGCAACACCAAAGCTGGTGAAACCGCACAAGCTACAGGCGTTTACCACGTTCAGTGCCACGATAAAGATGGCAACTTGAAGTGGTCTGCTGACTCCAAAAACTTGGTGGTTAGCGCTGGTCTTCAGTACATGGCAGGTTCTGCTTTAACAACAACTACACAGATTACCACTTGGTATTTGGGTTTGATTACCGGCCCCGGCTCTGGCACTACATTTATTGCTGGCGACACTATGGCTACACACGCTGGTTGGACAGAGTATGTGAACTACAGCAACGCAACTCGCGTAGCCGCTACGTTTGCAACAGCTACAACCGCCACCCCTTCTGTAGTGACTAACACAGCTTCTCCAGCAGTGTTTAACATTAACGGTGCAGGTGGTGTTGTTGCTGGCGCGTTTTTGACTAGCGGTAGCGCTAAGAGTGGCACAACAGGTACATTGTTCTCTGAAGCAGATTTTGGCTCACCCGGTGATCGTACTGTGGTCAGTGGTGATACTTTGTCTGTGACTTACACATTCAGCTTGACTGCATAATATGTCAGCATGGGGTGGCGGTGCTTGGGGTGAAGGTGGCTGGGGCTTTACCGCTTTTACCAGCACTGTAGACGACTCCGCCACAGGTAGTGATGCTGTTGTATCTACGGTTAGTGTCGGGGCTTCGGTTAGTGAAACTTCCACAGGAACAGATGATGTAACTTCGCTGGTTACGATAAATGCGGCGGTTGATGAGACAAGTACAGGTACAGACGCAATAAGTGCAACGGCAACGGTTAATTCTGAAGTTAGTGAGGCGGGTACAGGCAGTGATGACATAACATCAGTACCAACATACAGTGTGTCAGTTAGTGAAACTGCTACGGGTTCTGATACGGATGAGGCGTTTGCTAACTTCTTGGGTCAGATCACAGAGGCGGCAACTGGCACGGAAACTGTAACGTCTAGCTTTACATTCTTTGGGGATGTGCAGGAAATAGCAACGGGTGCAGATGCTGCAGTAAGTAGTTTGTCTGTCAGTTCAGACATTACTGAGAGCGCAACGGGAACCGAGGTAGTTGAAACACAAATAGCTTTTGCAGGTACGATAGACGAAACCGCAACAGGCACAGATGAAGATGTGGCAGCGATTGCGTTCATCGCTTCTATCACTGAGTTGGCAACGGCAACAGATTCAATCACTGCGCGGCCATTCTGGGAAATTATTGATGACACGCAAGACGCAAACTGGCAAAATATTGGCAACACGCAAACAGCGGCTTGGACTGCTGTTGTAACGAATTAGGAGCATTTAAATGGCTACAGGCGCAACAGGACAACTAGGTTTAGCTCTTCCCGTACAGGGCGAACTATCTGGCACATGGGGCGATACCGTTAACAATGGTATTACGCAGTACACAAACATTGCCATTGCAGGTACTCTGACCCTAACAGGTGACGGCGCAGTAACTCTGGCTAACACCACTGGCGATGCTTCAGCTTCTAACATCACATCTACACTTGCAGGCGCGGGTACGGTTACAGCCCAGTTTGCAGTTGTTCGGGTTTCTGGCACAACGACCACCAAAGTAGTTACCGGCCCCAGCTACAGCAAGACATACCTTGTTGATAACGCATCTTCTTTTGCAGTCACGTTTAAAGCATCTGGTCAGACTGGTGTGTCTGTTGCGGCGGCTGAGAAGGTCACCGTAGTTTTTAACGGAACAGACTACATCAAGCTGGCAGGCACGATTGCCAACGCCGCAGGTTCCAACACCCAGATTCAGTTTAACAACTCTGGTCTGTTCGGCGCTTCTTCCAGCTTGACATGGGACGGCACATATTTAACAGCAGGTAGCATTAAAAATAGCGCACTAACTTCTGGTCGTGTGACTTTTGCTGGCGCTTCTGGCTTGATGAGTGATTCCGCTTCTCTGACATGGAACGGTACGTCTTTATCTACCACGCAAATTGACATCACTGCTCAAGGCACACTCCGTCTGCAAGACACGACTGGTGGTGAGTATGTAGCCCTTCGCGCACCTGCAACACTGGGTGCTAATTACACACTGACATTCCCCGCAGATGACGGCACAAGCGGTCAGGCTTTGATTACGGACGGCTCTGGTGGTCTGTCTTGGTCTACAGCGGCTTCTGGTGATGTGTACGGCCCAGCCTCTGCTACGGCTAACGGTATTGCTCTGTTTGATGGCACGACAGGTAAGTTACTGAAGGACTCTGCTACTACTGATGGTTTGATTCGTGGGATAACTGTAGGTCGTGGTGCGGGCGGTATATCTACCAATACGGCTTTGGGCGCTAGTGCTTTGGCGGCTAACACGACAGGTGTAGGTAATGCCGCTTTTGGTGCGACATCTTTACCAGCTAATACAGATGGATATTACAATACAGCAATTGGCTATCAGTCATTGCAATCAAATACATCTGGGTTCAGAAATACTGCAATTGGTTCTGTTTCATTATATGCAAATAGCACAGGTTCATTTAATACAGCAGTAGGGAATGAAGCTCTTTATGCCAACACAACAGCATCTAACAATACTGCTGTTGGTTATCAGGCGGCGTACAGCAATACGACTGGAACTATTAACACTGCTGTAGGAAGTAAGGCGCTTTACTCAAATACAACTGGAGCCGCTAATACTGCATTTGGCGATGACGCGCTTTACTCAAATACAACCGCTTCTTATAACACCGCATTAGGAAGATATGCGGCTAGGTCAAATACAACGGGTGCTGGCATCACTGCTGTTGGGCATCAAGCGCTCACATCAAACACTACAGGCTCTGGAAACGTAGCTGTTGGTGGATACCAAGAGGGCGCTGGAATACTTGCTCCTTTATACAATAATACAACTGGGTCTTCTAACGTGGGTATTGGCGTAGGCGCACTTACCGCCAACACCACAGCCTCTAACAACACTGCTGTTGGTTATCAGGCGGGGTATAGTAATACAACAGGAACGGGTGTTACTGCTTTGGGGTATCTAGCCGCATACAGTAATACAACTGGAACAGGGACAGCAGTTGGTTCTGGTGCATTGTATTCAAATACAACAGGCGCAGATAATATATCCGTTGGAAATGCCGCCCTGTACTCAAACACAACAGGTTCTAATAACACCGCACTTGGTAGGTTTGCCCTTTTCCTCAACACCACAGCATCTAGCAACACTGCTCTAGGTTATTTTGCGG
>JAULBY010050705.1:0-11842 GCA_032358315.1 Ophiocytium majus
TCCCTTCCTGGGCACCAAGATACTGGTCGGCCGTTATTCCGCCGATGAAAAGCACCCTTCGGGGTGCTTTTTTTTTGGATTTTATCAACTTAGGCATGCACTTCGATTCGCCGTTGCTGCTCAGGTTTGCTTCTTGATGCACTCACAATAATTGATCTAGTGGGACATCATCGAACCAACGTCCCTGGATCCACTGATTGATTTCTTGAAAGTCTCCTGGTTCAACTTGGATACGAAATTTTCCACATTTCACATACACCATCGACATATGGATCTCAGCTTTTGAATTCATGCAAAAGAGTTGGCCTAAGGCAATTCCGTTCGTATTGTTGCCGTTTAATATTTTCTTCATTCTGCAATCCATTCCATTGTTATGCTCTTTCGTTTCCTTCGCAAATTGTGCAAGGGCATTGTGTGCATCCCTGGGACAGTCAACTCCGTCTTGGATGCTGTAATACCTAAGAACTACAGGTATCTCTTGAGCGTATGATGAGAACGAGGCCAGTGTTATTAGAATGGCTAAAAGCTTTTTCATAATATCTCCTTCAGTGAGAACGCATTCTCATGCTTTTGAATAGTAATTCATTTGCTTGGATTTTATCTTAGGAGCGTTCACACAAACAAAATTGGGTAATGTTTCCATGTCGGAAAAAATCAAAGCGAGGTTGCCAAAAGGCATCACGGCTGGCGCTTATCCATGAGTTGGGAAGGAAGGTGTCAGCCGTTTTTCCGCCGATGAAAAGCACCCTCTGCGGTGCTTTTTTCATTCCAGCTCCAACTTCTCAATGGTCTTTAGGAAGTAGTCTTTGCTCCAGAGATCCAATCCCGCCATCTCACGCTGGCCGAGAAACGGCGCCACATCAGCGCGTGCTTTGGCGATATCCAGTGATTCAAATTTTTCTCGCAGCATCTGCTTAAACTTTGCCGGAGTGAGCTCACCTTGGTGATGACCACTTTGGATGAGGCGTGCTTCGAGATGTTTCAGATGCACCGGTGTTTTGCGACCGAGGTACCAAAGGTAATCATAGAAATCCCGGCCTTTCACACGATTGCCCCAGGCGCGTGCGAGGACAGCATGCAATTTGCCGGCAAACAGATCGGGGAGTGGCATGGTCTTTACTTGGAACGGCAGTGGCCGCATGAGGTCCAGGACCTCAATGCCATGATCGCCTGGTGGTTGTGTATCAACCTCGAGTTTGATCTTGAGCGTTTGACCGCCTTGCATACGCGAAGTAATGGCACCCGGTGATTTGATCTTGAGCAGATGGACTTTTGTTTCCGCTTTAATGAACGCCGACTCCACTGCTGATTCAGTGGTTTTGGTCTTCGCCTGCACTTCGACTTCAAAGCCAAAGGCCTCCAGTTCTTCGCTGATGGCCTTGTGATAGGCCGCCAGATTAAACTTTGCATCGGGTTTTAGGAGAGAGAAATCCAAATCCTCCGAGAAGCGCGGCAATCCATAAAGAATGCGCAGAGCTGTCCCGCCGTAAAACAGCGCGTGCTCATAAAACTTCGCGCGCCAAAGACCCAGGAGCGCAATCTCCTGCATGATTTCTTTGAGAGCGTTCTCGTAATCTTGCGTGGACTTGCATTTGTACTCATCGAGCATTTGTAAAACGGCGTTATCCACGGGCGAGTCCTTTGATGAAGGCTTTCACAGTGCGCGATTTGTAAGTCGCACCTAAGGTCTGCAGCACGCTTACATCAAGCCGTGCGAACTCTTCGGGTTCAATGCGCAGATCTTCTAAGAGTGAATCAGATACTCCGCGCAGTGCGATCACATCCAGTAGTGCCTTTTCCGGCGTGGCGATGAGAAAGCTTTGCTGGCCCTCAATTTGTAAACGAATGCCCGCAGCGTAAGCTTCTTGGTTGATGTGTTCATAACTAAATTGCCCCACAGGAGTGGCGAAGGTTTTTGTTTTTTTAAAGGTCACCGAGGTCACGGTGGCGACACGTTCGGGGATGAGTCCATAAAAAGAGAGCGCGTACTCCAGTGAGACGTAGGATGGGCCATAGATAAGATTCGCCAAGATTTCATTGGAGAAAGGAGCAGGATCCACGTCCTGGCCCCAAACGTAGAGACCTTTTTTGATCCGGATGACATGGCCGCGCTTCATGAGTTGGCCCACGAAGCGACGGGCGTGACTCAGTTCTTGAGTCGCGGCCATCAGTCTTTGATAATCAAAGTGCTTGGTGGGGATACGGCGATGTAACTCGAGGACGTCCATAATGGCTCCAGTATGTTACGGATATTGTCACATACTGCTTCGGAAAAAGCAGCCAATAAGTTACAAAAAATGTCACATACGGGGCGAAAAAGAAGAGACTATGCCCTAAGTGCTTGTAAGGACTTAGGGCAAAGAAGGGAATTAAGGGAGAGTCACTGTCGCTGCTGAAAGTTCACCGCGGAAATTTTTGTCACCCGTGATCTTCAGTGAGCCACCTTTGTAGTAACTGTTTGTAAGGCCGGCTTTCTTGAGGTTAATCTTGGCGGTCGTTTGAATGATGGCTTCACAGAAATCTGCTCCACCTTCAATTTTCTCAACCAACACGGCCGTACATTGAACCGGGTAAGACTCAAGGCAGCCGCCGACTTTGAGTGAGAAGGTGTGCTTCTTACAGCCGCCGCCGTAGCTCACATCCACAAGAATATTTTTTCCTTCTGCATCGATTTGAGCAGAAAGTACTTCCGCCGCTTGAGCGCCGAAGGCAGTGAGAGCAAGAGTCATCGCAAGGATAATTGTTTTCATGGGGGTCCCCTGTAAGTGTGTTGCCGTTTGAATAGGCGCTGGGTGGGGACTTGAAAAGAGCGGGGATGACGTTGTGAAAAATTTACTTGCGAACAGGGACTTATTTAGTCAGACACTCTTTAAGGATCTGCTCAAAAAGCTTCTTATCCGAAGCGGGGCGGTTATTAGACGCTTGAGACTTGTTGTGGCCGACGACATCGTGCCCATTACCGGTTTGGGTCTGAAGCTGAGTAAGGTAGGTTTTGTTCACTTTCATAGAGGTCTCCTGTTGCTTAAATTTTAAGCGCTCGGGCGATGGCCTTCTTCGGCTTTGGGTGGAGTGTTTGTGACGAAATCACCACATCAAAAATGAACTTGCTCAGTCGGGTACTTGAGATGCAACTGGAACGGTTTTAGGCGATACTTATTTCATGCAAATTAATTTGTCTGAAACAAGAGTCATGAACTTTGCGCCTTCTCGTATTTGGCCGGTGCTCTCAGATACGGCCACAGTGAATCGTAAAATGGGCCTAGCACCCATGAGCTTCACGACGATCAATGGCGTACGTCACGGCCAACAAAAGATGTTGGGCATGACCATTCGCTGGACGGAAGCTCCATGGGAATGGAAGCAAGAGCGTTGGCTTAAGAACACACGGGTTTACTCCAGCGGTTTTTTTCACAAGATTGAAGGCTATTTTGAAATTAAGCCTATCGCGGACGAGCAATGCCAAGTGTTGGTGCAGTTTTCCGTTCATCACAAATACAGCTTACTCGTGGGGCTTTTGAACAAGGCCACACAAGGTGTAATCAAAAAACTGCTGGATGAGGTTGAGAAAGGGGCGGCCGCTTACCCACCTGTTCTTTATACGGCCGGACCCCTGAGTCTCGAGCAATGGTTGAGTCAGGCGCAGGCCATTGAGCGCGCACGAATCTCTCCTAAACTCACGGCCCATGCCACGGGATCTAGTTGGCAAGATGTTCTGCGCGAAGCTTTGTCACCGGCCATGCAGGGCCGCTTGTCGTTGCGCTTTGATGCTGTTTGTCCGCACTGTCGAGGCGCCAAAAAAAGTGTGCCACGCCTGACGGACCTGCCAGAGCGGCTCGCCTGTGAGAGTTGTGAGATCGACTTTGTGATTGGGACTCAGGAAAGTATTGAAGTATCTCTGCGAGACAACACGCTTTCACCAGAGCAAGCAGGCATGGATTTTTGTAGTGCTGATGTGACCCACAAGCCGACGATTGCTTATCAACGTTTGGGGGGCGTGTGGATGGATGATCTCTCCCTTACGCCAGGTGTTTACGCACTTAAGAGAAAAGGTGAGGCCCGGGCCATTACTTTGTTAGTGGATGAAACTGCTGACCGCCGGCTGTTGGATGTGGATGCTTTATGGAAGGACCCGAGCTTTGCTCCATTGCGTTTGCACCCCGAGGTGGTGCTGCGCTCACAGATGATGAAACCCGCTGACCTGATCATGCTTGAACAACTGGATCGTTTTAGAGGGGCCCTCATTGCCGCTGAAGTGATTCTTCATCCTGAGTTTGAAAAACTTATTCCCGCCGAATCACTGGCCACCGATTTTCCAATGGAGATGGGACGCCGGGCGCTGTTGTTTACGGATGTAGTAGGCAGCACGGAGCTTTATTATAAAATCGGCGACACGGCAGCCTTTGCAAAAGTGCGTGAGAGTTTTTTGCTCATTGGTGAAGTCACTAACCGACATGAAGGGATTTTGGTCAAGACCATTGGGGATGCCACCATGTTTGCTTTTAGTTCGGCGGAAGCCGCTTTAAAGGCGGCCATTGAGATTCAACAGGCCAATCGTGGCCGCGATATGAAGTTGCGCGCCAGTTTGCACTATGGGCCATGCTTGTCGGTAGGAACTAAGGATGGGCAGGACTTTTTTGGGGACACGGTGAATATCTGCGCCAAGTTTCAAAGTGAGGCAGAGGCCGGCCAATTGGTATTTGAAGCGGGCCTGCGCCACGAAATCTCGCCCGCATTTTGGCAAAGCTGGGAAAAACAGCTTGAGAAAATCCCCTTTGTTCTCAAAGGAGAAAGCGGGCGTAAATTTGAACTCTATCGTTTGAGTTTGAACTGACGGCTGAAAGCTCCGTAAGTCGCACGTTCGTCAGAGTTGAGCCCACTCTTGCTGGCGTACTGCAAATCTTTTTCAAGATGCAAATTAATTTCGGCCGCGACGGTTTCGCCCTTGTTGAGCTTCTCCATATCGGTGGCCGAAAGCACATCACTCATACCTACGGCAATCACTTGCGTTTCATCTGTGAGAAGTGCGCTGGTGATCAGCTGACCCTTTTGAGTCAACGAGATAAAAATATTGCGGGTATTAATGGTGATTTCATCATTGGCGATCTGTAGGCCTAAAGCCGCGTAGGGAGCGACCTTAACAAAGCTCCAGGTGTCCTGCTGCTCTTTGCAGGCCAAGAACTCAACACTGACTTTAAAGAAAATCCAATCACCTTTGATCTCGGGAGCGTCCACTTTCATGGTGTGGGCGCCTCGGCGATGGGTGAAGGCGTCTGATAGCCCCTGACACTGGGCCACTGTACCGTCGGCCACCTTAATCGTATGAGGGGTCCCTTTCGCCTGAGCGCTACTGAGAACTAACGAGAAAAGCAGAGAAAGCAACATAAGCAAGTCTCCTGAGGGGGTATGGCAGGCTTCATGTCATAGGCCGAAACACTCTGGCTTCTGGGCATGAAGAGTTTATAGGGTTCACCCTCTGAATAGGGGGGAGAGGGCATAATGGGGCATGCTTTTTAAATCTCTCGCCCTCCTCCTGTTGAGTGTAAATTTTGCGTGGGCAGGACCGCGTGAAAATGCCCTGCGCTTGCGCCAGGCCATTGAGTCGTCACCTTTCAAAAATATGGCGCTTGAGCGCCGCGAAGTTGAAGCGATTAAGTTGCCAGTGAGCCGCGGCTTCGATCAAAAAGATTCACAGCTTTGCTGGACCCATTCTTTTTTCAACGCCATTGAGACCATGGAACTGATTAAGAATCCGCAAAGGAAATTAGAGCTTTCTCGTGCGGCCTTTCAGCGCAGAACGATGGAAGATCGTCTTTCACGTCGTCTTGAAGGAACAGATAATTTTATGTCGGAACGAGGCACGCCTATGGATGCCTTGGCGCTGGCGCGTCGTTTTGGATTAGTGGCGTGGGATGACTACACAGACATCGTTAAGGGCGTCGATAGTCGCTACGCCAGTATGTTCCGCGTGGCCGAAACCTCATCTCTCCAAGAGGCGCTGGACCGCGTGTTTGCCCCTTGGCCAGAGTTTACGACCTTTGAAGGACGCTCTTTAACACCTCTGATGTTTTCGAATGAGCTCTTAGCAGGACAGACTTGGGTCGCGTTTGCCCCAGGAAATAAAGAAGGCTGGGGCGATCATCCAGACCCAGATGCTCGTCCGGAAACCCGCGCTTATGAAATGTCCTTGGACAAAATCACGAAGTTGATTCGTGAAGCTCTCTTAGACAATCGTCCCGTCACCTACGGTGGCAACGGTCATTCGATTATGATTTACGGAGCAAGCTACGACGAAGCGGGGAAGCCGCTTAAGTATTTTATCAAAGACAGTTACCCGCCTTTCTTTTACGAAGCGACTCCGCGCAAACTTCACGGCGAGATGCTGGAAGTTACCCTCGTGGTAAAAAGTCTACCAGCGCCTTAATGTAGACATCAAAAGCTTCTACTTGCGGCATATGGCCCACACCCGGAAGCTCCACCAGCTTAGAGCCCTTGATCGACTTATTGGCTTTTCGACCGAGGGCCTCATACTGACCCATGGTTTTGCGAATGTCCTCAGCAACAAGTTGCTTGCCTGGCGCCGTACGATCACGAGTTCCAATGATCAATAAAGTTGGTAACGTGAGTTTTTTAAATTCATAAAGCACGGGCTGAGTCATCACCATGTCCGTGGTGAGAGCGCTGGTCCACGCGAGCTTCACAAAGTTATGGCGATCTTTGGTTTGAGCGATGGCCGGCTCGATGAGTTTGTCATACTCAGGTTTCCACTGACCGTCGTAGTAGGCTTCTTGCTGGTAGGCCTTAAGAGTTTGCGGCGTTTGTTTGAGCTCTGCTGCGTAGGTGGCATCAACGCCTTTGTAAGGAACAACCAGCTTCCAGTCCTCGAGACCAATCGGATTCACCAGAACCAGACGATTCACGACCTCTGGGTACATCAGCGCAAAACGAGTGGCGAGCATGCCGCCCATAGAGTGACCAACAAGAGTGACGCTTTTAAGTTTCAAGCGATCGATGAGTGTCTTGGTGTTCAGCGCCAGTGTTTGGAAGCTGTACTGGTAGCGAGTGGGTTTTGAAGATTTACCAAAGCCGATTTGGTCAGGCACCAAGACTTGATAACCTTCGCTCAAAAGTTTTTTCATGGTGGGCTGCCAGTAGTAACCAGAGAAATTCTTTCCGTGCATGAGCACGACTGTCTGGCCGTTGGTTTTAGCTGGGCGCACGAACATGTAGGCCATCTTGAGATCATGTTTTTGAGACTTCAATTTGAAGTACTTCACCGTCTGGGGATATTTGTAGCCCGTCATTTGCGCATCCATCGCACCGCCGGGCTTGTAGGGTATAGGTGGGTGAGCACAGGCAACAGCGAGTAAAGCGAGAAGGACGAGGCGCAACATAGAATTTCCTTTGGTGAAGAAAACAGTATGAGAGAGGAGTATAGAAATAACGAGCAGAAAGCAAAAAGCTCAGGTTATTGCTTTTTGGCCGAGGCCAACGATAATAGAGAAAACATATCCAAGGAGTGGACATGCGCCTTCTCATCATCATCGCCCTTATGCTTTCATCAATTGCTATTGCTCGCGCCGATTCAAGTACTGGCTGCGGTTTGGGCTCAATGATCTGGCGAGAAAACTCAATCGTGTCGGCGCTGTTTCGTGCCACCACCAACCATTCTTTCTCATCACAACTCTTTGGTATCACCACAGGTACTTCAGGTTGCTCTCAACACAGCATCGTGAAGCGTGACATGTACCCGGTTTACTACGCGGAAGCTAATCTTCCTGAGCTTCGTCACGAGATGGCCGTGGGCCAAGGCGAATACCTCGCGACTTTCGCGCAGGTTTTAGGCTGTTCACCGGAAGCTCAAGTTCAATTCATGCAGTGGGCACAGCAGTCTTACGGCGGCCTGTTCACTTCAGCGAAAACAACTCCTGCTGAAATGTTGAAAGGCTTGGGCCGTGAGTTCAAAGCGTCGCCGATCGCAGCATCGTGTGACAATCTCGCCATGATCTAGTTTGATTCTTTTTCTTCTCTTGTCCGGGTGGATTCATTCCGCCCGGGCCTCTTCTCTCGCTCATACTTCCGCCTGGCTCAATCTTGTTCATTACCAAAAAACACTGACCGGTTTTAAAAGCGAAGCTGACGGCGCGGGATTTTTTCTTGCGCGCGATGGCCGCACAAATCCGCAAGTAGAGCTTGAGGCCACCATCAAGGCCTTGCAAGACACCACCCAAACCTATGGGCGGATTAAGGCCCCAGCGGCCTGTGTATTTCCGGCGCGTAAAATGTTTTTGGAAAAAAATGGTCACTCTTTTCCTGCGGTCGCCTGTCCGGATTACGAGGGATGGCGTAAGGGACTTCCTGTCACAAAGATCTCCTTGGTGTTTGCCACCGCTTATCCCAACAATCCCGCGTCGATGTTTGGCCATACATTCCTGCGGCTCAATGGCCCCGGTGAAGGCAAAGCTCTCCTGGATTATGTCGTGAATTTTGCCGCGACCACCGGTGAAGCTGGCGGAGTAGAGTTCGCGCTCTTTGGTGTGTTCGGTGGTTATGAAGGGCACTACTCCTTGGCGCCGTATTTCATTAAGGTGAATGAGTACAATCACGGGGAGGCCCGTGATCTGTGGGAGTATCCAGTCACTCTTGCTCCTGCGGCGATTGATTTGTTGCTCGCGCATTTGTGGGAGTTGGAAGCGAGCACCCATTTTGATTATTACTTCTTTGATGAAAACTGCTCATGGCAGATTATGCGTTTGTTGGAAGCGGCCGATCCCACGTGGAAGCTCACGGAGCGCACACCGTTTTATATTATTCCCGGCGATACCGTGAAAGTGCTGCAAAAAGAAGGGAAGCTTGGAGTTCCGGTCTTTAGGCCTTCATTGCGTAAGACTTGGTTGGCACGCCCTGAGCCGCGGACGGCCACTGAAAAGATGGATGGAGAGTTGCAACGCTTTCGTTTAAATGAACGACTAGAAGGACTGAGCGAGACAAATAAAGAGGCCTATCATCAATTGCTCACACAACGGGCGAAAGATCCCAGCCCACCTGCCGAGGTCTTTGTGCCACCGGCGAGCAATCGCCCGGATCAAGGGCATGGTCTGCGACGCTTGGCACTCACACAAGGTGATGGCTTTCGACGAGGGGAGCTGCGACTGGCGCAGCATGATCTGCTGGATAACGACCAAGGCCATGAGCGCTGGAGTCAGTTGGATGTGCTACGCATGAGTGCGGATGAAAAAGACGGACGAGTCTTTTTGCGCGAAGTGACTCTTGCCGATGTGGTCTCGCTGCATCCTTGGGATAAGCTCGGTTGGCGACCCAGTTGGTATTTAAAATTTGGCGCAGAAAATCTGTGCGAGAAATGCATCACAGGTGCATTTCATGGCGGCCTTGGTACATCATGGCGTTTTCAGGACGAGAGAATTGTACTTGGTTTTTTTGCCGCCACTCGTGCTTATGCCTATCACCTCACCTCGGCCGCAGGCATGAGAGCTCTCGTGGGTGTGGCCGGTGAACGCTGGAAAATACTCAGTACCGTTGAGCGATTATGGGGCATCAGCGAGGGAGATTTCCCCTGGCAGATGGATGTGGCCGGTTCATGGAGTTTCAATTCAGAGTGGGCCCTGCGCATTTTCACCACGCAACGTCTGATAGAAAGACAAGTCCGCCCCTTTGAGAGCGGACTGTCTCTGCAATACTACTTCTAACTACTTTCCTAGCAGTCCCATTAAATTCGCCCGTGCGGCTTCATGATCCCAGCGTGTCTGGGCTTCACTTAAGCGCGCATTGGCCAAACGTTCGCTGGCCGCTCGCACATCCGGTGAGTTTTTGACTCCTCGCTGGTATTCAGAAAGAGTGAGTGACATGTACTTTTCAGCGAGCTTTTTGCTCTCCGCTGCCTTATGCAGAAGATTGTGCGTGAGTTTTACATGCACCAAGGCCTTCTCGTGTTCGGCCGCTAGCTCGCGCTTGAGCTGAGTGGCATAGAGTTCTTCACCGCGACGAGTATGCTCGAGTGCTTGCGTTTCTCTTCGCGCTTCACCACCATCAAATAATGGCAAAGTGATCATCGCCCCCACCGCCATATCTTCCCGTTGTGCTGCGGTATCAAAAAACTGCTGACGATCCGAATAGTGCGTAAGAGCTCCGTACACATCCACTCGTGGTGTCCACCATCGGTTCGAACGAGCAGAGTTCGCCTTGAGCGTTTCCGCATCGGCGAGCACGGCCCGCGTCTTAGGATGTGTCTCCGGTGAGAAGGGTAGAGTCAAAAGATTATCGTCATGAACATGGGTGGCACTTTCAGGAAGTGACGGAAGCTCAGCAAGGCCCAGTACCGCCGCTAAAAGTTTGCCATGATCATCTACTTCTTCTTCCTCACGCGCTAACTCTTGTTCGAGTTCCAAAGCGTACTGGCGAAAATCTAAAGTATCGGCTTCCGTGGTAAGGCCTGCCTTGACCCGTTTGTCGGCGGCTTTCAAGTGGGCTTCATTCACTTTGAGCGTCTCTTGCAGAATCTTCACGGCTTCGTGGTGGTGGCGCCAGGCATTCCACAACTCGCGGGTGCGCGACAGTACATGGCGACGAACATCATCGCTGTCGGCCATGCCGGCGGCGTAGCTCGCTTCGCGGGCCTTGTCCAAGTACTGGTCGCGTCCACCGTTGTAGACGTTGATCGATGCCTCTAGAGTCGCATAGTTTTGCGTGCGACCACTGCCAGGGCCAAGAGTAAAGCTCTCACGTCCAGCGCGCGCCATGAGTGTGGGTAAGAAAGAACGCTTGAGTGCTCCACGGCGCGACTCAGCCGCTTCTAGCAATGACTGACTCTTGCGCCACTCACCGTTGGTGGTGAGAAGTTCAGGCAGCTGTTGATAAGGCAGGGGAGCTGCGTGCAGCACCCCCATGAGTAAGATTATCAACATAGACTAGTCCAAGTTAGAGAAGCCAATAAAGAGCTTCTCTTTGTTAACGACCGGGAACATATCGAGGTTGAACGGACGCGTGCGCACTGCCGGCAACTTGCCGCTATAGAGATGGTCTTTTTTAGTGAGTTTGAACTCACCGACGTAAGAATATTTGCCGCCTTTCTTTACTTCCATTTTTACAGTGACTTCATTTTCAAAGCCGGTGAGGTCATGCTTTTTCATGTCAGGCGTGAGGAAATAAAGTGTCAGCGTGCCGTCTTGCGCGCGGATCAATTCAGCTTTGTAATGAACTGTCGCCTTGGCATGGTGATTCCCTTTGAGGTCCGCTTCTTTCATAACCGACGCGAGAATACCGCCATAAAGCCCGCCTTCTTTAACTTTTGGACCGTGACCCTCATCATGGGCGATAGCATTGAGTGAGAGGCAAAGAGCGAGGATAAGAAATTTCATAGGAGTTCTCCTGATTGGTTTTGTTTTTTTAAGTAATTAAGCGCGGCTCTCTCACCATAAGCAAGAAAGACAGCGGGGGTCACAAAGAGATCAAGTAGCGTTGACGTTAATAGACCACCGGTGATGACCACAGCGACGGGATGCAAAATCTCTTTACCCGGCTCACCCGCAGCAAACAGCAAAGGCATCAAGGCCAGTACGGCGGTGAGTGCAGTCATGAGTACTGGCACGAGTCGCTCAAGCGTTCCACGAATCACCATGGCGCGCCCAAACTTTTCACCTTCATGCTCCATGAGATGCAAGTAGTGCGACACCATCATAATGCCATTGCGTGAGGCGATCCCACACAAAGTCACAAAGGCAATCAAGGAAGCCAGCGAGAAGCTTCGATCCGTGATCCAAATGGCAGCGATACTTCCGATCAAAGCGAGGGGAATATTGAGCATAATCTGAGCGCTCAATAGCGATGA
>JAULBY010050727.1:0-11840 GCA_032358315.1 Ophiocytium majus
GAGCCCATGACACATGCATGCCAGCCCGCTCACTGGCGGCCATGACACGAATCCAATGCACGACAAAGTATGTACACTAAGTAGTACCCTCCCTTCTGTCGTTAGCGTGACTTGCATTTACCCCTTCCCGCTGAAGAAGAGGAAAATGTGCCCAAGCACCTTCTAAGAAAGAATGGGCTGATGTGGCGCGCGGGATTTTGAACGCCTGATGTGGGGTCATGTGGCGGCATGCCTGCACACACACACACCAAGAGATCCTCAGGACATGACTTACGAGGGGAGGCTGCCAGGCGCGTGAGGGCCTGCGGCCTGCTGCCAGGTGCGAGCGACTGCCTTGGTGCCTTCCTGGCGAAATCCCGAAGGAGCGCCGGCCGCGACAGGGGTGCCCAATAACTCGAAGCAACACCTGCAGTTTTGTTGAGCCTGGCCGACGCCCAAACCCCACCTATGCGCGGGGCTGCTTGGGCAACTGCAGCCACTAGTGCTGCCGCCACAAGCTCGCCAATGACCATCAACACAGGTGAGGCCATGACTGCGCTCCCTTCTTTCGCTGGCTTTGGTGCGCGGCATTGTGACGTGCTCTCTGGTAAGCGGCGGACTGCCTCGCTTCAAGTCATCACCCCATGCGGCAGTCGATCGTTTGCTCCGACAGCCGTGGCCATGGTGGCGCCCCCGTAGCCGCCGACTGGTCTCAGCGCGCAAGGCCGGGTCATCTGCACACCCTGTCGTTTGCGGACCTGCAGTGCTGTGCGGTGGTGGGTCCCTGAGTGACAGGCTGCTGCAGCCGTTGCTGTGTGCGCACACACACAGTGTAACCCTATGCTGCAACTGCCGGGCGGCACCTGTGAAGGGAACCACCAACGGGACCGCGCCTCGCACGCACCCACCGCAGTTGCTGAAAGCACCCTTACGCTTTATGCTGCGTCATGTGGTCGCTGACCACCAGCATGCATTGGTTGCCCCCTCCCAGAAGCTGCGGCACCGCCGGGGCCACCTGCCACACGCCCCACCGCCGACTTCGACACTGTCAACACACGCAGCAGCGCACGCAGCAGCACACCAGAGCGTGCACGGGCAGTGCTGGCGGCGCGTCACAGGTGCCTGAGTGTGAGCAGCAGCAACGCGCTGGACAATTTCGAGGTACTGGAGGAGCTGCTGCGGGAGCGACAACTCATACTGCTGCTCGATTATGGTGAGTGGCGGCAGCACCCGTGTCATAACACGCGACACTTGCCCATGCATTGGTACGTGCACAAATGCAGTCATAACACTGGCGGGGCTTGGCACTTGATGGGCAATCATTTTCTATTAATGTACACCTATCGTGAGTTGACTGGTGGCACCCCTTCATGGATGCAGCACAGCAACTGGGTGGCATCAAAAGTCGTCAACTTTGGGGTTGCAGGATCTCTGCTCTGCAGGAGCAGCAGTGCAACAAGACAGCTTTACGCTGCAATGGACCCTTGTGGCCCGCTCATTATGCTGTTATGGCATCGAAATCAATGTGCATGCACATTTACTTGCCGATGTGGTTGCACTGACCTGCACACAACAACACGGACAACCTGCTCACTGCATGTCAGCGCCGTAAAACCCAGCAAGGCAACACTGCCATGTAAAGGCGCGATGTGCTCAGCGGCACTACTTCTGGCATGCCCCTAACCCAGCATATATGTGTGCGTTGCCACCTGGTGCACGTGTTTGTCGCACCTCTGCAACTGGCGCCACACAGATGGAACTCTGACGCCAATAGTGAATGACCCCGCCAAAGCGCTGCTCAGCGACGAGGTGAGAGAGTGCAGCACGGTGGGGTGTGAACAGCATTGCTGCAAGTTTATGGCAACGGATCACAGGCAACAGCTTCACATGCGCAAAAGGCTGGTGCTGTGTGTACAGGGAGCCTCGGCCGCCGCTGTTGCCATGTTGCAGTGTCACACGGATGCGCACCGCACGAAAGGAGGCCCTCAACTGTGAGCCGCTACACCGTCCACGGTTTTCAAACCCTAGCACCGCCGCTGGTGCTGCTGTACCGCTGCTGCTGAATTTATGCGTTGCTGCTGCTGCGCACAGGTGCGCGAAACTCTGCGCGCCCTGCCCAGGCACTACGTGACGGGCATTGTCACCGGGCGCAGCCTGGCCAAGATACGGAACTTTGTGGACGTTCCTGGCCTATTCTACGCCGGCAGCCACGGCTTTGACATACTGGCGCCCACCGCAGGCGGCAGCGGCACGCCCAACACACCCGTGCGCGGCGGCAGCACTGGCGCCAGCGCGCACGGCGGCTTCAGAGCAGACGCCGTGCTGCAGCTGGAGTCCACGTGCAGCGGTCTGTGGGAGCCGTCTGTGGGCGGCCCTGCGGTGGACAACACCCCTACGAACAAGGCGCTGAGCGTGGCCAGTGATTGCGATGGTGACGTGGGCGATGGGCCCTCCATGGAGGAGAGCGCGGAGCTGCGCTACCAGGTGGCGGGGGAGTTTCTGCCCCGGCTGCAGGCCATGCGCCGTAAGCTGGAAGAGGTTAGTGGGGGTTGGGAGGGGGTCATGTGTTTTCCTAGTGGGGATGTTGGATAATGGGATGGCTGCATACCGCTGCTTTTAGTGGGGCAAGCATGTTGCAAGACGCAGCACGTGTAAGTGTGAGCAGTGGCACTGCCTCCTGAGTGAGTTGTGGCCGGGTGCGAGCGTTGCACATGTGGCTGCATATGACAAGCATGCTGAAGCGTGTATGCCCTCAGCAAGGGTCTCCCATGCAGTGGCACACGCATGGGCCAGGCTGGTGTGCAGCTCTTCAAGCAGTGGCACACTGACTTTCATGCTGCTGCTGCTCTACACATGCAACACACCCCCTTGGATGCCTCAGGCAGTTGCAGACATTCGTGGTGCCGAGGTGGAAGACAACATGTACTCCATCTCAGTTCACTACAGGAACTGTGCGCGCAGCGATTTGCCACGCGTGGCGGAGCTGGTGCAGGCAGTGCAGGTGCGTGCATGCGGGGTAGCCATAACTGCTTATAGCTCAGGGCAGTATTGACTCGCCCCTGACCGGCTGTGCTGGACGCCAGCTTTGGATGTAAGCACCATGTGCCTGCGACAAACCAGGAACAATGCCTGTCTCGCGCCACATTCACCATATGTCTACCAGCAATGCATCTCACACACGCTCTTTGGTGCGCAGCTGGTTATGGCACATGGTGCCCACAAGGTGCTGCTGCTGTACACCACTGCTGCTGGCAAGCATGGCTGCGGGGTGAACCGGTGCTACGCTGGGCCTCCATAATGTGCTTGTGCTTGTTGCAAGTGCACAGGCTTATTGCTGTGTTTGTACCATTTTCCGGTGCTGTCGCTCACCTGCATGAGTGCGCTGTGCTGCTTGCCATGCTTGCTGCACTGCACAGGCGGAGCACGCTGGCATTCGGCTGCGCACTGGCAAGGAGGTCTTTGAGCTACAGCCAGACGTGAAGTGGAACAAGGGCAGGTGTGTGGCACGGCCCTCCCAACGCCCATGTTCACGCAAGCGACGCATGTGACTGGCAAGTGCCAGCACACATGTGCCTTGCTGCAGCGCATACACTGGCATGTAGTACCCACACCATCCTGCTGCGCACATTCTCAGCATGCGGTACATGTCTGTGCTGTTGCCGCACATGGCGGTATCTCACCGCAGCAGTGAGTTCCTGGTTGCGGCGTATCTTTATACAGTAAACACACCCGTACTTGTGCAGTGTGGCAAGTTGCCTATTCAATCATGTCTGCCCTGTGTCTTCATGCCCTGGGTTTTGTTGTCGACAGCGCTGTAATGTGGATGCTGGACATGCTGGGGCTGTCATGCCACCCCAACCAACAACATGACGAGTCTGAGCCATCAGAACACAATGGTGGTGCTGCTGGAGGCGGCGATCCCAGCTATGCAGGCGCCACCTACGGGCACGCTGTGGGCTCCGACTGCGACACTCAGCCAGAGGTGCGGCACATTTGCTCTATGCACCACTTTGCCTCGCCGCTGTCTGTTTTCACCAGCATGTATAGTTCGAAGTACACGCCTGATGTCATGAGTACATACTACCACCGCAGTGGACCTGTTGCTGCACGTCAGTGCACCTGCAACTGCACCAAGCACACGCTTGTTGATATGCCTAGGCATGGCCAACAGAGACGTGCAATACCAACCCCTTCACCACTTGTGTGGCCCTTGTAGGCTAGACATCCGCTCTGACAAATGTGCTGCTACTGCTGCTGCTGCTGCTGCTGCTGCTGCTGAGCTCCATTGCTGCCCCCCACATTAGGTGTTCACCATCTTTATTGGGGACGACAAAACGGACGAGGACGCATTCCGCGTGTTCTCCGCTGACGGCGATGGCACCGCTCAGCAGCCAGGCCTGGGCATACTCGTCTCCGAGGAGAGCCGCGACACGCACGCCGCCTACACACTCAAGAACCCACAGGAGGTGGCAGAGCTGCTCAGCAGACTGGTGTCCATTGGCCAATCGCGCGACCTGCACCCCGTGCGCGTGATTGCTGGGCCTGCAGTGCGCGGCAGTACACGTGCATCGCAGCCCAGGCCCAGCCTGCTCCCCTTGCCACCCGCACGCGCGGGCGGCGCTGCTGCTGGCGGCGACCCAGCTGCTGCAGCAGCGGCGGCGGTGCGGCAAGGTGTGCCATTGGAAGCAGAGGCGCAACAGCACACGTGACACCACCCAGGCACCGACCAGTGCTGGTGGGGGGGCGGCTGGGTGTAACTCACCCGGCTGCGCTGTAGACGCGCGCCCAAGGGGGGCGCCTGGTGCCAGCCAGCTGCAACTCAGGCACTCACAGAAGGAGCTAGGGCGCTAGCTGACAGCCGGTACAGCTTAGCCCTCGCCCTGCGCCCGCAGCATGATACAGCACGCATCACACACCACTTTGTTCCTGCTCTCCCCTCGGTGCATGTATTTCCCTTGATGCCAATTAGGCACAGCGCGCATTGGTCGGTACGGCGGGTGCACAGTCGTCCTGCCAGGGCCTCCCCACACACATGACGTGACGCATGCGTACATGTACCTTTGAGGCTTGCAAAGCAGCTGTATGTTGTGGCGTTCATGTGCGGGACGTGCCCAGTCAGTCGCCACGCATGGCATGCCTGTGCCGTTGCCACGCTTCCCAGTCTTGCATGTGGTGTGTCGCATGTCAGTGGCGGGTCACCAAGGCACAGGGCATTGGTGGCCGAAGCCCTGACTTGCGTGCACAAGCATGGCACACCAGCCCAATACTTTTGTGTTGTGTATGCCCAGGATACTTGGGTGTAAGTGCCTCATGTGCCGCCCACTAGCCTCCAAGCCTTTTAGTAACAACGCGCTGCCCTTTGGTAATGTGCATGCTTCAGTGTGTGTGCTGCTGCTGCTGCTGCTGGTTTGCTGCATCTCTGCATGACGTTGTGTACGTGCTGCGGCTGCTGCGCACACGTGCTTGCTGGCGCCATGCATGGCAGCATGAGCAAGCACACAAGACACAGGCACATATAGCAAGTGTCGCCCTGCTGTGCAGCACAGTCGCACCATGCTGTATGGCGTCGTCAGCATTATGATGCACTACAGTACCAGTCACTGGCACCATGGTAGTAGCAGTGGGGTGCAGGAATTAATGACTGGTGCCGGCAGTGGCCCAGCAAAGGAGGCAGCTCACAAGTAACAAGGACTGCTGTCTGCGAGCGCATCACACCGCACGTGCCATTCTGAAGTCTGGGACAAAGGCAGCAGCGGCACACCAGCGGAGCACACAGAAGGAAAAAAAACACACACCCCAATGTGAGTTGTGCATGACCTCACACATCCATGCTATTAACACCGTGCAGCACCAAGGTCAGGAGGTGCTCCCTCGCCGCCGGCCTGTTGCCCTGGGCGCAATGCCAGCGGTGGCAATGAGGCGCTGCACCTGCTCTGAGTCCAGCGGCTTGAGGAACACAGCAGTTGCGCCTGAGTCCAGGCACACCTCCTCAAGTATTTTGTCCTCAAGTCCGCTGAGCATGACCACGGGTATTTGTCGCAGCGCCTCGTCTGCTTTGAGTATGGTGAGCAGCTCCACACCGTCCATGACTGGCATGACTATGTCCAGCAGGACCAGGTCAACCTCCTGTCAAGATGAGCGGTGCCGGGCAGTCACAAGTTGCACACACCCAGCAGAAGCAGCAGCACACCAACAGTAGTAAGAGGCGGCGGAAAGGAAGGTGTATCAGCAGCGGCAACTGTAGGCAGCAGCAGCAGCGCAACCACGGTATCGGCGCACACACACCGTATACACCGGTAAACTTCAAGATTACAAGTGAGTGTGGAGCCCTGGCATGCGGGCATGTGCTTGGTGGCAACGCACCCGCAGCAGCGAACTCAGCCACGGTATTGCATCCGTGCAGCAAGCTGAAGGTTGTGTTGCGCTGCACGCACACAATGCAAATGCTGCGGTGCAGCAGCCGCTGGCCAACAACACACATTCCTGAGGCAACTAAGACCAGGCAGTGCAGTTCAGTGCTCTACTGGTACACGCAGCACTGGCTAGTTACCTGCGCCATGCCCTCGCTTCGCAGCATCTCCAAGGCGGTCAGGCCATTGTCCGCATGCAGCGTGCGGTGGCCCAGGCTCGCCAGCTTGCGCACCGCAAGCTTGGATGAGATGTTGCTGTCGTCCACCACCTGGCACGAGCGCAGCACACAGCAAAATACCAAGGTGTGTGGTGCGGCCACCTGACGGCATGCAGGCCTACAGCTGTCAAAGCGCAAGGTACGCTAGTCCATGCTCTGAAGCAGCCCACAACACAAGCGGGCAAGCAGCAGTACTGTACGGCACCATGCCAGGGAGAGCGTCTCAGCTGCACCCACAGCAGCAGCACCGGCAATGGCGCGGTGCAGCACCAGCAAGCAGCTGTCACACTTGCATACCATAAAGCCGTGCAAGCGCACTTCCAGGCGTACCAGAATGGTGACCCTGCCACCGCCCGGCACGCTGACGCCGCTGCTGGGCGTGTTGTACGGACCCGCCTGCGCGCGCGCCGCTTGTGCGCTGCCCTGTGCATCTGCTGCGTGCTGGTGGTACTGCTGCATGGAGAGGTGTATGTGTGTGTCATACGAGGGCAGGCCAAAGTCCGCTGCCGCGCGCCCCACACCAGCTCGCACTGTGGTGGCTGTGCTGAAGGCGGGCTGGCTGTGATCAGCGGACACCAGCTGGTCCAGCAGCTGCGTGCAAGGCATTTTCACACCAACAGACAGCGGTGGCGTGGCAGCAGTGGGTACATGGGGTGACGGTAAGTAGGTGCGGACACTTGCGTCCATGCCAGCATGTGGTGCCACTGCACCATGCACGCAGCTACAGTAGTCATCAGGTGTTTGCTACCAACAGTGCACTGCTCAAGGGCCACACATGACAAGAGGCTTTGTCAACACTGGTGGGAGGAGGCGGCCAGCAAATTGAGTCCGCCATGTGGTGAACAACCAGGTATATCCCCTCCAAAGTCGCCTTTCACTGGCGGGAGCCAGTATGCACAAGGGTGGTTGGCTGATTGTGGAGACGATCGCACCCCAAGACGTGCCTGTGCGCGGGAGTTGTGGGGCCAATGACGCCCAGCCAATGCAATCTAGTGTTGCCAGGTGACCAGTTGATGCGAGCGCAGCTGCTGGCCAGTCATGGCACCCCATACCACTACATCATGCACCACCTGCTCGGCTGCTGGTGTGGTACTTGAAGCACATGTTACAAGCCATGCGTCAGCCTTTGAAACGCACCTCGCGAACGTTAACCCTGCCGTCCATGCAGAATTGTTTATACGAAATGCAGCAGTGCCTGTCCAGCACCACCAGGCCGCCACCCTGTGCGAGCAGCAGCACGCCCACCACCAGCAAGCACCACAGAGGAGTGTAAGTGTGAGCATGCGGACCATGGTCAACAAAGTGTTAGTTGACCATGGTCCGCATGCTCTGTGCAGCAGCGTAAAGCATCTGCCTCCCCACAACACGCATGTCCCGTCACTCCTGTGCAGGCACGCTGCTCGCACTGCATCATCACGCACAACAGGTGTTCTGTGATAACAAGCTGGCTGTAGCTGTAGCTTACCTGCCAGACATGGCCATCGCTGTATGCAACACGCCCGCCATTGGCAGGCGCACTTGTGTCCCCAAGTGTGGCAGGCCCACCAAAGCACTGCACGGCGTAGGGGCAAGACAACAACAGCGTGGATGTGAGCCAAAGGGTGCATCCTTTTCAATGGGTCGCCTACCAGACCCACCAGCCACCAGCCACTGGCAACGTGTTCAGCAGCATGTGTGCTTGCATACCCAAGGCAGCTGGTTGGGGCAGGGACAGCGTAGAGCCGTTATGCCCAAAGCAATGGCATAAGGCATTTGATGACGCACTCCAACCTGAGCACCAGCAAGCGAGTGCGACTGCAACGGCAACACCACTGCCACCATGCGGTCCGGATGTGCTTGATAAGAGCCCCCCCTGAGCGACCTTCCTAACCTGGAGCAGCTGGCACTAAGGTACAGACTATTTCATTGTACCACGAGGACTTCGGAAGTACTTTTGAAGTATAGCAGCTTTAGAGCTGAGCTGAGGTGACAAGATACAACTATCATCATGCACAGCACTTCAGTAATGCGCCACTCAGCTCATGCTGGTACACCCGTGCAGATAAGCGGTGCACTGGCAGGCACACCCACGCCTTCAGCAGGTCTGGAACAGAGCAGCTACCAACAGCCGCACAAGTCACAACTGCGCACAGCTAACGATGCTTTCAAACCGCAATCCAGCGCACTTGCCTGCCACACAACCCCCTTATCGCTGTATGCGTCAGGGTCGTATAAAACCGGAAAAGGCAGCTCGCTGAGCCCCTCCGCCCGTAAAAGCTGCGCCAGCGCCCCCGCGCCAGCGCCATCCTCCCTGCCCCATGCCTGGTTACCCCTTCCCAGGGGATTGGTCACGCCAGCAACCGCCACCACATCTGCCCTGGCCGCACAGCCATCCCAGTGCAGCGACCCCGTCGCCGCCGCCCTGATGGCGCTGTAGCTCTTGCCCACTGCCTGCAACAGCTTCACGCCGCAGCTGTGCGCGCGCGCCGCGCCCGTGCCGCCGCCGCCTCCGTCTCCGCCGCCGCCAGCAGACAGGAACACAAAAACCAAAACCACGCTGAGCGCCTCTGCGCCTGCCTCTGCCTGCTCGTACAGCTGCGCCAGGGACACCAGCGGCTGCGCGGAGGCGGCCACGTTGCGCAGGGCAAACGGCGGCAGCGGGGCGCCCAGGGCCAGACCGCGGACGAGCGCCATGTCTCCCCTTGTGTCTCGTTGACTGCTGAGCTCCTGCTGCTGCGGAGGCTGCTGCGGCGGCTGCTGTGGCGGCACGGGCGTGCGCGCGCCGCGTGGCGCAGCGGCAGCGGCGGAGTCGCCAAGCGGGGGCAGCGGCAGCGTGTCCCCTGCTGCTGGCCCAACGACGTGCCTGTTGACTGCGGCAACGACGTCGTCTGCCTTGACGGGCTTGATGAGCACCTGCACAGCACCCTGGTGCAGGCACACCTCCGCCAGGGTCTTGTCCTCCAGGCCGCTGAGCATTGCCACGGGGAGGTGCGCCAGCGCGGGCGTGTGCTTGATGCGGCTCAGCACCTGCAGGGGGTAGGCAGTGGCAGTGGCAGTGGCGTCGGCAACTAGGGTGTATACGTGGTGGCGGGGGCTTAACGTGCCTGCGACCTCACTGCTTGCGCTGCATCAGCGCTGATGGCACTTGGACCTCGTGTCACCCATTGGACCATGTGTGGGATGCCGTGTGCCCCAGGTCAGTCACTACCACTGATCATAGGCATTGCAGTAGCTGCTGCGCACCTCTGCGCTGCGCCAAACAATGTGGCGTTGGTGCGGCTACGATCATTTGCACAAGATTGTCAGCTCATCAACTGTCGCACGTTCCAACCATGAGTGAGCCAAGATTGGCTGTATTGCCACCAGGTATTGGCACCAAGAACATGGCACTACTGCTGGGTGTGCAACATCACTTGCCGCTACTGCCTGCCATTGATGCAATTACATTGGCATATGGCGTGAGCATCAAGTGGCATTATGGTCACCAGCACGCAGCTTTCCCTAAATGCTGTTCATGGCAGCCCTGGTGCTGCAGCAGCAGCAGCGCTGCCAGTACTTGTGTGCCACGTGCAAGCTCTCGCCCTTAGCTGCCGCTGCTTCCGCATGGCCACCGAGTACCACAGAAGATGACAAAATAAGACATGGGCCACACTCCCGGCAGCTGCACCACCGCCACCAGCGCCAGCCACAATGCATGTTGCACACAATGCACTCACCTCAATGCCATCGAGGCCAGGCATGACAATGTCCAACAGGACAAAGTCAAACGCCGCAGGGTCGCGCTTGAGCAGCGTCAGCGCCGCCTCCCCGCTGTACGCCACCTTGGGCACAATGCCCAGGCTCTCCAGTGCACGGCTGGCCAGCTTGCACGATATGTGGCTGTCGTCCACAACCAGCACGCTCACATGGTGCCGCTCCTGCTCCTGGGACGCGCCGCCGCCTGCCACCGCAAGCTGCAGCAGCTGTGGCTGCTGATGCGCCTGCAGCTGCTGAGCTTCCCCGCCCCCCAGCCGCGCCGCCTCTGCCCTGCGCTCTCCTCTCTCCAGGTGTGCATCCCGTGTAGACGGGTATGTCGCCAGCGCCTGTGGCGTGTAGGGCTGAACCGGCCCCCTGGTGACCACCTCCAGCGCCGTCTGCAGCTCCGGCTGCAGCTCCTCATACAGGGCCCTGTCCGTCCACACGGGCTGCTTCTTCTTGAGCTCATCGTAGCGGTCCAGCACCACACGCAGCACCGCCGCGTTGGCGTCCACGTCCACGCTGACGCCGTTGCCCATGGTGCGCTAGTGCGTGCGCAGCGGGGTTGGCGGTGGTGTCTGCGCGGCCACCGCCATCGCAGCGGAGCCTGGGCCTGGCCCTGGGAGTATGGCTGTCAAAGCTGGTGGCTGCTCTGATCACGGGCGTGAGTCACTGCATGGCGGACAGCGCGGCGCGAGGGTACAGTGGCAGCAACATCAGTGCGCAATGCCACATCCGCACAGCACCAGCAGCCGAGCATGCCACATGGCTTGTTCTTTTGGGGAAATACTTGAAGTATTTAGAAACTGCAGGGTACGACCCGGTCGGAAGCAAGCGCCTCGATTAGCAGCAGCAGCAACTGTACGCGGCACCACCCGTAGCAGTACTTTTAGCAGGAGTAAGTACACTTATGTGTGCTGCTAGCCAGACCAAACCACCGGATAGGATTGAGGTGACTTGGGCTGAGCACCAGCAGCACCAGCACCAGCAGCACACGCAGCCTTCTGCAGGGGGAAAAAAACGTGGACACCAGGTGCCTAACCAGAAAGGGCCGTGGTCAATCTCCAAGGTACCACATGCCTAGCGTAACTTGTCAACAAACTTGCAGGACCAGGGATCTGCCTGCGCCGTGGTGTTTGCTGCCGGCGAGGCGATAGGCACCGGCACAAAAGGGACCTTTGGATCGGTAATAACTGCAGCAAGCAGGCAAAGGCTTGGCTGTGGACTCACTTGTGTACTGGGGCAGTGCCACGCAGCGGCAGGTGACATCTGAGCCACACCGCTGCGCCACCTCTTTGCCCTGGGCTCTTCTTTTCTTGGTGCGTCGGTGGACTGCTGCTTCTGTTGTGCCGGCAGCGTGCAGGCTACAGAGCTCAGTGCATGGAAGAGAGGTGCTCAAGCCGCGCGCCGCAGGAGGAAGCTTCAGTGTGCTCAGCACAACTCGCGTGCACCGTGCGAAAGCAAAGAAAAAAAAGGCGAACTTTGGCGTCAGAGCCGAGACAACACACGAACGCACGAC
>JAULBY010050738.1:0-11839 GCA_032358315.1 Ophiocytium majus
GAATGGTTACCAAACATATATCCTAACCTCCAAACGTTTCGTATGACCGGCGGTGAGCCGTTGATGGATAAAAACACTTTTAAGATGTTTGAGTACGTTAAGGATCACCCAAAGAAAGATTTACAATTAAGTTTAACTAGTAACTGTTGCCCTCCCGCAGGTCAGTGGGATAGATTTATGCAGGGTCTAAAGGATATCACTGATGCAGATGCAGTAGACCATTTTATGTTATTCTGTAGTTTAGACAGTTGGGGTAAGCAGGCTGAATATATCCGTACTGGTATGGATTTTGAATTACTAGAGAAAAATATTATTGACTTTTTAATCAATAGTCAAAAGCATAGTTTAACATTTATTGTAACATTTAATGCATTAAGTTACACCGGCTGGGTAGAATATGTTAAACAAATACATAATATGCGTAAAACATATTGTACTGATAGACAACTGATTTGGTTTGATGTTCCTATGTTATCTAGTCCTGAATGGCTTAACCCTAGATTATTTCCAGAACTTATTACAGAGCTTGAGAAGTCAGTTAAATATATGAGTGAACACAAAGAGGCAGATCATAACAGATTTAAAGGCTTCAAAGATTTTGAAATTAATAAAGTCGAAAGACTCATCGATTGGGTAAAAACCGAAAGCGATTTTAATAGAAGTTTAGCAATGAAAAACTTTTATCTGTACTTCACTGAACATGATAAACGTAGAGGAACAAACTTCTTAGAAACCTTCCCCGAATTAACTGAACAATGGAATAAATGTAAGGACGAACATGGACGATAGAGTTGTATTTGTAAAAAACGTAAGAGATAGATTAAACGCAGTAAGCCCAAGCTTCTGTGCAATGAAATGGTTACACCAAACATTGTATCTACATACAGGTGATAATCATAGTTGTTATCATCCTAGACCACATCATATCCCATTAGATGAAATTGCAGTTGATCCAAGCGCATTACATAACACTAAATGGAAAAAAGAGCAACGTAAAAAGATGCTTGAAGGCGAGCGTCCTGGTGAATGTTACTACTGCTGGAACATCGAAGACCTAG
The DNA here is from genome assembly GCA_032358315.1 of Ophiocytium majus. Lineage (NCBI taxonomy): Eukaryota > Xanthophyceae > Mischococcales > Ophiocytiaceae > Ophiocytium > Ophiocytium majus. The sequence continues at coordinate 1,059 of JAULBY010050738.1, forward strand.
AAGGAGATCATATCAGTGATAGAATGATACATAGTTCAAGTGATTTTAGCGAACCATTCATTGAAAAATTAGGACAAATGCCATGGGATGCGCCTGTTAACCCACGCTATTTAGAAGTTAGCTTTGGTAATGCATGTAACTATCGTTGCGGATACTGTAGCCCACAAGCTAGCACAATGTGGATGGAAGAAATCAAAAAGCATGGCAACTATGACTTAACATATAACCAGTATGGTATTGACTTTTTAACATCAGGTACGTATTATGGTCCTAAAGAAGAAAACCCATATATTGAAGCATTCTGGAAGTGGTGGCCTAGTTTAAGAAATGATTTGCACACACTACGCATTACAGGTGGTGAGCCACTAATGAATCCGGGTGCTATGCAGTTCTTTGATTTACTAGAAGATGAGCCTGCACCAAACTTAGAAATCACATTGAATAGTAACTTGGGAGTTACGTTTGACAGAGTTGATAGGTTGATTGAGCGTGTAGGATCACTAACATCACAAAATAAAATACGTAAGTTTAGCTTCTTTACTAGTATTGAAGGCTGGGGAGAACAAGCTGAATATATGCGTACTGGTATGAAGTGTGACCACTGGGAAAGAAACATGAAAGCAATTATGAAGACCGGTGCAACTATCAATCTGATGTGTACATTTAATGTATTATGTGTAGCAACATTTGAGAATTTGTTACACAAAATCATTGAATGGCGTAAAGAGTTCGGTAAGCACAGTGTGGGCCTTGATACTCCTTATTTGAAAGAACCACCCCACTGGATGATTAACATATTGACTCCTGATTTTATCCCATATATGGACAAAACATTGAAGTTTATTCAGGATAATCCAGAACATTTTCATGCAGTAGAATATGAGAAATTCAAGCGTGTTACTAACTATATGAAAGAACACGTGATTAGTGAAGACAAGATCCGTGCAGGACGCAGAGATTTCTATAGCTTCTTCTCAGAAAATGATAAGCGATTGGGTACTGATTTGATTAAAACATTCCCCCAATATGAAGAATTTTACAAACTATGTAAGGATGTTTATGACAACTATGATAAATGAAAATAATAAACATTCTTGGTGTGTAAATGCATATCATGCATTAAGTGCTAACAATGACGGTAGCACCAAAACATGTTGTATGATTGGAGAAGAATACAACAGATTATCTAAAACCTCTAATGAATTCTATATCGGAGTTAAGAGCATTAAAGAAAACTTTGATTGTGATGCCGCACAAAATATTAGAGATAATCTCTCAAATGGTGTTAGAGATAATTCATGTCGTCTATGCTGGCAAGAAGAAGATGGTGGTAGAAAAAGTAAACGGTTACGTGATAATGAAAAATATCTACATGCTATTGAGTTCGACGGACAAGCTCCGTTTACTGGGCTTGCTAAAGTAGAGTTAAACTTAGGTAACAATTGCAACATTAAGTGCAGAACATGTCACCCCACAATCAGTTCTACTTGGATGAAAGAAGCATATGATTTGGATCATGCACCTCTAGGTACAACATACAAAACATTCACTGCAGGTATGAAAAAGTACCATCAGCATTATGACGATGATAGTAGTTTTTGGACCGATCTGATTGAGAACTTAGAAACGATTAAACAATTTGATTTTTATGGAGGCGAACCATTCTTAAGCAAAAAGATGTGGGAAATACTACGTATATGTGTTGAGCGTGGATATGCTAAAGATATTGAATTACATTATAATACAAACGGTACTATATGGCCTAAGGATATTGAGTTATGGAAACACTTCCGATCAGTAAATATTAGCTTTAGTATTGATGGTATCGGCGAACGGTTTGAGTACATGCGCTATCCTGCAAATTGGGAAGAAGTTAGAGCAAACATGCAAAAGGCAGTAGACTTTAATACTGAACATAACAACTTATCATTAAGCTGGTGCATGACATTAAGTAGCCTAAACATATATTATTTGCCCGAATTACTAGATGAATATTACAAGAATTGGACAAGTATGGGATTCTATTTGAATTTAGTTCACAATCCAAATCATTTTAATATAAGCAAAATGTCACCTGAAGCTAAACAAGCCGCACTAGAACAACTGAATAGTATTCCAAAAGAATACGAAGGTGCTTGGTATCAGCTTCCTGGTATTATTGGCTTTATGATGGGCGGAGAGCATGATCCGGTAGCATGGAAGTATATGATTAAAATGATAGTTAAGCACGATGATTATAGAGAGCAAGATTATGCTAAAACATTTAGTGAGTTTTCAAAGGTGATAAGATGAGCGAACAATTCTGGAAATCTAATAACTTAATGCAGATGCACATTGAGTTAACTAACTTATGTAATGCAGCCTGTCCTATGTGTGTTAGATTTTACAACAATAGCCCACATACTCGCCCTGATTTAGAATTTGGTCAAATCACTATCGATAAGTTTAAGAAATACTTTCCACCGGAGATTATACGTAAGTGTAATCTAATACTTTTTTGCGGAGTACACGGTGATCCTTGCATTGCTAAAGATATGTATGAGATATGTGAATATATCTATGAATGTTCTGAAACAACTGCTGTGCGTGTTAATACCAATGGCGGTATGCGTAAAAGCGATTGGTGGACTAAATTAGGCACGTTATTTGCTAAACGTAAAAAAGGTCAAGTAGTCGATTTTTGGGAAATCATATTCAGCATTGATGGCTTAGAAGATACTAATCATTTGTATCGTAGAAACGTAGAATGGTCAACCTTAATGGAAAACGTTAAGGCATTTGTCAATGCAGGTGGCGGTGCGGCTTGGGATTATCTAATATTCAAACACAATGAGCACCAAATACAAGAAGCAAAAATCTTCAGTGAACAGATAGGCTTTAGAGAGTTTATCCCTAAGAAAGCATTGGGCGTAAGCTATGATGTTGAGAATAAACTAACTATCATGCCTGTGCTGAACAAAGAAGGTGAGTTAGATTATACGATTGAGGCCCCTGTTAATCCAGAAAATAGAAACTTACCCAATGCTGAAGGTACAATACCATTAATGTATTGGCCCTTCAAGGTTGACGAATATCGCAAGCTTAAAGATGATAAGGAATCTATTAGAAACAATTATAATAACAAAGCCGATAAAGCCTATGATTTAATCAATAACGAAAACTTTGACGAACAGGATTCTTGTAGTGTTGTTTGCAAGTCTAAAACACCATTAGGTGGTAAAGAGATATTTGTTGATAACTTTGGGAGAGTTATGCCTTGTTGTTATATTGGTACACATTTAAATGGCAAATATAACGATTTTGCGTCTTTACAGTTATACAATCATATGAACAAATATGGATGGGAGCATTTTAGTTTAGATACGCATACGCTAGAAGAAATACTTGATGCCGGACATTTAGATAAAGTGTTTGCCGATTCATGGAACAAAGATTCGGTTAAGAATGGTAAATTAGCATATTGTGCCAACACATGTGGTAAGAAGTCAGCTATTGATAAAATATTGAGTTAAACGACAAAGCTAGTGAGATTGAAAAATTCAGATCACAACGTGAGTGTAAGTTTGATGGACAATAAAAAGCAATCAGGTTATAAAAAACTCTTTACGCTTAAAGTATCTAATCCTAAACCCAAAGTTGATACTGATTTTGATGATAAGCATACTAAAGTCATGGCAGCAATATTGCCATATGCTAGAGCAAAACCTCAAAAGAATTTAGTTGACGTAGCCTCAGAGGATATCAGTCGTAAAACTAGTGTAATGTATATGTTATTGCCACAATGGGCAAAGATGTTTGCACCCTACAATGTAGCAAGATTAGTAGCATTAACTAAAGCCGCAGGATATAAAACTACCGCAGTTGATTTGAATGCTAAAGCAGGGCAAGAGTATTCTAAATGGGATATTGACTTTGATCCATGGAGTAGTGCAAGAGAATGGAAGTGGTTAGAAAACACATATCACCAAGAGTTACATAAACACTTAGAACCTTTATTAGAGAAATACTTAGACCATATTGGTAAAGTTAAACCCGATGTTATTGGCTTTAGTATCTATTATTGCAATGAAGAACCCACTAAGTGGATGGCAAAAGAAATCAAAAAGCGTTATCCAAACATTATTATTATGGTGGGAGGACCGCAATGTCATCAAAGTTACTGGACACCTATACCCGAGTTTGACTATATTGTATCAGGCGAGGGCGAGAAGATGGTACTAGAGATATTAGAAGAAATAGAGTCCGGTGTACGTCCAACTGAACAAAAATGGTTACGACAAGAAGATGGTCAGCGTTTAAACTTAGATGCTTTGCCTAGGCCCGATTACAGTCATTTTAACTTTAGTGAATATGCGATGCCAAATGGTGCAAATGCAGAACTAAGTAGAGGATGCGTAGCTAAATGTGTGTTCTGTAGTGAAACACATTTTTGGAAGTTTAGAGGCAGACTGGCAACATCTATTATAGATGAAGTAAGTGATTTGTATCATAACTATGGCATTGATGTTATTTGGTTTTTGGATAGTTTAGTTAACGGTAATCTTAATGAACTTAGAGCATTTGCTAAAGGTGTGGTAGCTAGAGGATTAACCATACACTGGACCGGTTATGCACGATGTGATGGTCGTATGGATTTAGACTACTTCAAAGACCTAGCCGATTCTGGATGTTTAAGTTTAAGTTATGGTATTGAATCAGGATCAAACAAAGTATTACAGGCCATGGATAAGGGAGTTACAGTTGAAGAAATAGAACAAAACTTACGTGATGGCACCATAGTAGGAATAGAAGCATTTACTAATTGGATTGTTGGCTTTCCTGCAGAAGAACATCAGGACTTCTATGAAACACTGACGTTAATCTGGCGTAACAGAAACAACAACATTACAGATATTGCAGGTGGTCATGGGTTTACTATTCCTCCTGATACTATTGTGGGACAAGCTTCAGAACAATATGGAATCATTAAGGCTTATTACTTAAACAATTGGATAAAAGAAGACTTTACCAATAGCAAACTACATAGATTAGTCAGAGTAAAAACGTTCAATATACTATTACATTATCTAGTGACTAAACTTGATATGGGTTGTAGTGGCATGCGACCTACGATTGAATCATTTTATAAGCTTATAGTTAAAAACAACACGCCACTAGAAATGGAGTTTGAATCATTTGATTTTAATATAATCAATACGGGAAATAAGTTTGCTGATTCATTGATGAATGAGATATGGCCTTTATTGAGATTGTTTTGGAAAGCTCAGGGTGCGTATGATATTGAGATTATATTCGATCCTGCACAAGATTTAAATGAGTTTAGTGATCGGTTAGCTGGTAATTATACAGCCAGTTATAAGTTTTCAATAGATGAGTATGGTAATTGGGATGCTGATTTTGATTGTGTGTATAAGCAAGATAATAATGCATGGAGATATTCAGATTATTCCAGAGCAGATTCAGTAGCAGCCTCACGTGCTAGACAGCTTGCAGAACCAGAGTCTGGTGGAAAAAGTACATGGACAATGGAGAAATATAAAAAGCATATGACGCTGTTAGATGAATTAACATTAGTTGATTTCTCGTTTGAACACAAATACATAGGTACTGGAAACTGGAACTAAATATCACTATGGATAAAATAGACGTAGATTCATTTGATAGAATAGTTGCATATGGTTGTAGTTACACAGCAGGTGAAGAGTTATTAGACCATGAAGTCATGGGTATTAGTTTTGAAGAATGCAATAGATTAAAGAATCTTTCTAATAAAGAAGATCCTAGTAGTTTTTATAAGACATTATCAAAAATAGTTATGGATAAAATAGAAATAACTAATCAACATGCATCATGGGCCGGACAATTAGCTAAAAAGCTGAATAAACCTTTAGTAAATAGAGCGAAAGGTGGCTCTGGTATAGATGAAATACTATTTAATATAGTAGCGGATAGGACATCTAAAGTTATATCAGATAAAGATTTAGTTGTAGTTGGATTAACGTATCCAGAACGAATTATCCATATTACTGATAACCAGATAATAACATTACATCTAGGTCATCCGCATAGATGGCCATCACGTGATGAACATAAGGCAACTGTTCAATTATGGAATAATAGTAATACATTGTTTAACTATTACAAATCATTATTCATCTTAACTAAACTGGGGTTAAATATTAAATTACAACCAATTTGCATGCCTACATTAGATACTATAAATAAAAATCTACGTGATCAGGTTATCATCCCCTTAACCAATGAAATATCAGATTATATGTTTTTTACAACAGAAACATTGAATTTAGATTTTCCATACAAATGTGGTTTTGGTCATGTAGCGGTTGAAGCACATATTGAGTTAGCAGACAAACTTTATAAACACTATTTTAAACATGAGTAACACTTTTAAATTAAAAGATATGAAACGAGTAGTAGCGTACGGGTGTAGTTACACAGCCGGTATGGAGCTAGCGGACGCAGATTACATTCCAAATCTTACATTAGAAGAAATTAATGCTGAAAAAAAAGCATTAGGTCAGCATTTATTTTATAAAAAATATCCTGCGGCATTGTTTGAGGCTCCGCCAGAAAAGAAACAACTTGAGCATAACAGAGCATGGCCAAAGCATTTAATTAACTATTTAGAAATGCCGTTAGATTATCTAAATAGGGCGAATGCAGGATCATCGATGGAAGAAATAGTATATGCCATTGAGCATGATTTACACAATGGCATACTTAATGATGATGATTTGATTGTAGTCGGTGTAACTAGTGCAGATAGAATATTAAAAATCAACAACGATGGATCACATACCAGTCTAGTATTGCATGATTTAGATGCAAGATGGACTAGTCCAGAGTTTAGAAAAATGTTTACTATGGAAATTGCCAATGATTATTGGTTATTGTATAATTGGCATCACGCAGTAAAATACATTGATATGTTATCAAAAACGCTTAACAATAGAATAATACAAGTATATTTGCATACTAATTATCAGACCTATAGAGAGGCATTCAATGTACATAATGATAAGTTTTTAAACATAACGGATTCATTAAAGAATATTGATTCAATATTAGATAAAGAGTTGTCCTTCAAAAATGTAGAACCGTATTGGAGCCATAAAACAGAACATGGATACCATCATCCATATGAGATTTTACATAAAAACTTAGCTAAGATATTAGCAGAAAAAATTAAAGAAAAATATATATGAAAAAAGAAACCTTTTGTTCCCTACCATTTAGTGCAGTATTTTTAGGAAGTGACGGAGGAGTAAGACCCTGCTGTTCATTGCGTGGTGAGTTGGGTAATATTAATGAAAACACTGTTGAGGAAATTATTCAAGGTGATATTGCCACGTCAATCAGAAGATCCATAATTAACAATGAGATGCATTCTATGTGCAGCCAATGCCAAGAACTAGAGTCTAGGGGTGCTAGAACAGAACGTTCGGGTACTATTGAAATGTATGATAAGTTTAAAGATTATAGTGAAAAAGACTTTTTGTTAGAAAAATTAGACTTACGATGGAGCAATACCTGCAACTTAACATGTAACTATTGCTACGAGTATTTTAGTTCTAAATGGGCAGAGATTAAGGGTATTAAAGTAAATGCAAACAAGGAAACTGCGGAAGAAAAGGTATTTTCATTTATTGAACAAAACTTAAAAGACAATCCAAACGTTAGATTTAATGTTAACCTATTAGGTGGTGAACCTTTATTACAAAAACCTAATTCTAGGCTTATTGAGTTAATAAAAAATAACTCGGACATATATATTTTAACTAATCTTACAGTACCTTTAGAAACGAATAAAGTAGCAAACTTACTATTAGAGGGTGATAATGTTGCATGGGGTATTAGTTTTGAAACAATAGGTAATAGATTTGAATACGTTAGAAAAGGCGGAGATTGGAACCAGTTAGTTAAAAATCTACGATATCTAAACTTAAACAAAGTTAAGCATATTGATTCTCATCCATTATACTGTGTCTATAGTGCATTCAACTTAGTAGAATACTTTGAGTTTTTGGGTGAAGAAGGATATTTCCACAAACAATATTGGCAAGTGTTACAAAACATTCCAGGGCTTGATGTATTTCAACTTCCTTACCCAATGAAAGTTAAAGCTATTAAAGAGCTAGAAACATGTTTTAATCGTTATGAAACTCATTTTGATTTATCGTTATTAAGATCGGTTCATAGTGGATTAGTAAGTTCTATAGACAAACAATATTGGGATAGCACAGCATGTTTTACATGGCTTAATGATTTGGATAAATCTATACCGGGACAAAAACAATCATTTATTAATAATTGGTCCGAGTTGTATGATGATATGTTATCTACACATAGTTGGCGCATTGACGAAAATGGAAATATGAATCCGAAAGATGAGTTTAATAGACCCATATATGTAAGAAAGGTTTAATCTATGGCAGTATTAAACTATGATAACTATCCTCAAATATTATCATGGGGTAAAAAATGTAACCCGGATACTGCTACGATAACCTTCGCTAGTGGCCACGAAAGTCATCGATATTTACATATGCGTGATTATACCGATACTGATTATTGGTATGTTGAAGTGTTACACGGAGATGCTTTCTATTGTTTTCCGTTAACGGACCTAATGTCGGAAGAAACATTAGCTAGAGTTCGTAATAGAGAAGTAACCATCTTAGTCTGCCATCATCATGAGGCATACCATTGTATAATACATGACTTATATGAGTTTTTAATTGTAGCAAATAACATTCCTCCGGAACAGGTATTATTATTGACTAATAGTCCGGATATTATAACCGAAATAAACTATGTTAGTTCAATTTTTAACACAGGTCCTATTAATGCTGAATGGATGTTAGAATTTGAAATGTCGGCATCAGTAACAGCACAGGAGCTTATTCTTCCTGAGATGCAATATACTGTAGCTAAAACTTTAGTTGATAAAGAATATAATAAAAAGTTTTTAAGTTTTAATGGATTACATAGACCGCATCGTTCATTAATGGTGTCACTATTGGCATCAAGTGATTTATTAAAGTACGGCCATGTCAGCTATAATTCATACACATTTCCAAACTATCAAAACCCTTCACCAGAAGAAATATATGATTTAATGTTGACCTGGACCGAGAATTCTACAGAGTTTACTGAAATACTAACAAACAATAAAGAACAACTTACCCGATTAGATACAATGTATCTTGATGATGCTCCTAAAATAGATAAAGTTATAATGGTATATTCTTTTAACAAAGACTGTGTGCCTTTTTATGAAGAAACATATTTTAGTCTAGTAACTGAAACACTATGTATGAGGATACATAGTCATGACGGGCATGCCGGTGTAGGGAGATTATTAAGTGAAAAAACGTTTAAGGCAATATTAAATAAGCACCCCTTCATTATAGTAGGAGTTCCAAGAACATTGAGATTACTAAAAGATTTGGGATATAAAACATATAGTCCATGGATTAATGAGGACTATGACGAAGAAGATGATGATTATAAGAGGCTTCTTATGATTAATCAGGAGGTCAAACGATTATCAGAGCTACCTCCTGATGAATTAACAAACTTTTTAAAGTTTGCTAGAAAAATAGTTGAATACAACTTTAACGTTCTTTTAGCGAAAGGTCAACAGTCTAACCATAAATGGATTATTAAATTAAATAATAAGCAACTTAAAGTATACAGTGAATTCGATACGCCGTACGTTAAACATCCTACCAACGCATATATTAATATTAATTTCCAACCAAATTCTGCATATTGTATTAAACAACCGGATCTTATCAATGCATACCAAAATATAAAATCTTACCCATTAACCGCAATGTTAATGATAATCAAATCGATGTTAGAACATTTAAAAACGGATCCAACTAGTATTTTAATAGTATTATATGATTGGTCACCTATTCATATTAATGTTTTTATTGAATCTATAAGGGAGTTATTAGCTGAAATAAATGGAAATCAAGTTTATATAATTATAATGGATCCGGCACAACTACCAGAAGTTAAACAAGCGTTTTTAAAAGAAAATATAAATGTACATGTTACAGCTAGAAATACATTATTAATAAATGAAACTATAGAATTTAATGGACCAATAGTAGAACCATCAACGTTGTTTAGTGTATTTTCTAGGTCAACGAGAGAATGGAGATTTCATTTTTTTTGTGATTTAATTGTGAATGGATTATTAGATAAATGTATATATAGTTATATTAATGCTAGTCCTTATATAGTAGGAGAACATCCTACTGAGCTAGAAGATATAAAAAAAATGATTCCATTTAAATATAAGATCCAACCAAATACTAGAAAGAAAATATCTGATTGGGTTGATGGTATGCCTTATGCCATTGAAAAGGATATAATTAAATACTATGCACCTTCATTATTTGATGCTATAAATCAATCTGCTATTCACATAGTAATAGAAACAATACATATAGGTGATGTTATTCACGTAACTGAAAAAACTTGGAAAGCTATATCTGTAAAGAAACCGTTTATGATATATGGAGTTCAAGGAAGCTTAAATTGGTTACATCGACATGGATATAAAACATTCTACCCATTCATTAATGAGGAATATGATACTATTCAAGATCCTGATTTACGTAAGCAGGCTATCATAAGTGAAATGCAACGAATAGCATCGCTATCAGAGTCAGAGTTGAATATATTGATAAAACACTGTCAGTCAGTTGTTGAACATAATCATCAGCTATTCTTACAAGAAAGAA
>JAULBY010050749.1:0-11837 GCA_032358315.1 Ophiocytium majus
CTGATTTCCTGGTCACACGCACCGTGTGCAAAGGGCTTTCCGCGCCCTAAGCGGAGTTTAATAAGAGTACACTGGCCGACCTCTGCTCTATGTCGCGACGTCGTGGCCTCACGGGCCAGCGAGTGGATCGCTCGATTGGTCAAACCCGTTTTGTCCAGTCGCACACACATGGGGCTTCCCGTGTCCCAAGCGGAGCTCAATAAAAGCATATGCATGGTATCTGCATACTGTGCCCGAGTCCCGTCCTCCTGTTGCGGCGGCCCGGGGCTGCGCTGTGACTGCATCCGTGCTTGCCAGCTGCAACCTGCCATAATGGCCACTTGTGCAGTGACTGCCTAAGCCTCCTGTGAACAGCTGTACTGGGCGCCCGCGGGTGCGTTGCAGCACAGTCGTCAACTCAACAGCTTGCCATGGCTGTTTTTTTGCCCAGCTTTATGGCACTGCACCGTTGTGTAGTTTCTTTTACTTGCACCTGTGGGCGTGCAAGAGCGCATGCCATGCATGCCAACACGCTCATGGCCATGGCACATGCCCGGCCGCGCATGTACATGAACACACAAAGTGCTGCGACCAATTTAAAAGCAACCCCTGCTGCTAGCGGGCAGGCCTGAGCCTCCGGCAGTAGGGCTGACCTGTCACTACGTAGTACTACTTCAAGCTGGGGGTTATCAACGCAGGTGATAAAGTCCGCCATCTACATCTAGTGTTTGCACACACTTCGAGTATTGCAACTCTATTCTATTTCAATAATCTCCGCGTGGCTAGGGCGCGGAAAGCCCCCGGTGGTGCACATGGTGTGCGTGTGATCGAAAAAAGTATGATCAGACATGCGGTTGCTACTGCTGCAGAACTTTGCACCCACGGGTGCCAAGTTGACCATGGCACCCAAATTTCAAGGGGCGCTTGACCCCGCGTCATTAATTTACTAAGTAGTAGTACCCTTTTTTCAGTGGCCAGTTCGGCGCGGCCTCCCAGGACGCCCACGCAGTAGTCCGGGCCCTGGCGGTACGGCAGGCGCAGTTTGGCGATGGGCTATGCACTGTGGCCACGTGTGTAACGCACTGGCGGCAGAAGCTGTCGATTGTGCTCCAGCGCAGCATATCGGAGCTGGTCATTGAGGACTGGCCCTCCACCCTCCCGGCGGAGACATCTGGCGCAGCACCCGACGTCGACGCGTACAAGCACGCCTCGCTGCTGAGCGCACCCTACCCGCCCGACCAAATAGCCGTAGTTTGAACCCGGTGCCCACATGCCCCCATGTCTCCATGACTGATACACAAACTTCAACTGTTGCCCACATGCCCCCATGTCTCCATGAGTAATACACAAACTTCAACTGCAACTTCAACAACTTTTTTCACGTCATAACGCGGCGTCGCCTGCATAGAATGATGTGTACCTGCTCAGCAGACAGTGGCGCGCATGTGGCACACACCAATTAATGGTGTGCGTGCTCCGCACAACTTCAACCACAACTTCAACAACTTGTTGCACGCCATAACACGGCGTCACCTGCGCAGAAGGGCATATGCCTGTTCCATGCGCATGCGGCGGGCGGGTCACACACAGTGAGCCAGGCGCCAGCAGCTGCTGAGCATGACCGGCTCTAGGGCAGTGTGTGTTGCGGTGGCAGCCGCGTGCGGTGCTGCTTGTGGGTAGCGGCGCGGCTAAGCGGGAGTTGCGCATACACGTGTGTGGGCATGCAGGCAGGATCGACTGTGGCAATGCATGCGTACTGCAGCACTGATGTGTGGATGATGCTGTGAGCTTGTTAGTGTGCAGAGCGGCACCTGGCGTTGATAGCATGGGCATGCGCCACATGTCCTCAACACGCCAGCTCAATGTTTGTGGCAGCAGCTCACTAGCAGTTGTGAGCAGCATTTGAGTTTGTGTAAATCACGGCCAACACCACGGGCTTGGCGGGGGGGGACAATACCCACTCAATGTGACGCTCACTTGCACACCTTGGCTACAATAATGCCAGTTGCACTGCGGCAAGTTACCCTTGTCCCACAACACAACAGTGCCGCCATTCGTGCGGTTCATCACTCACCCGACCAGACGCTCATACCCAGCGACCACCAGTCGCTCTCTGGCGCATACTGTGTATGGCTTCATCTTGATATAGTACGTATGTTAACACTTGCTCAGCACTCACCCGACCAGGTACTTGAACATGATGACACCGAGCGACCACCAGTTGCACTCCGGTAAATACGACTGCAGTATTGTATACGGTTTCATGTGGACAGCTACTACTACTTGAAGATATGTAAACCCTTGCTCAGCACTCACCCGACAAGGCACTCATACATGATGACGCCGAGCGACCACCAGTCGCACTCCGGTCCATAGCCCTTCTGGCTGAGCACCTCAGGGGCAATGTAGTCTGGTGTGCCCACAGTGGAGTACGCCAGCTTCCTGCTCAGCAGCAACAAGTGACAGTTACGGCGGTTACAACAGTTGTGTCAGTTACAGCGGTCCGCTACTGTGGAGCATGCCGGCTTCCTGCTGAGCAGACAGGAGTGTCACTTGCGGCGGTTACAGCAGTTATGTCAGCTCTAACTGTCCCCTACCGGTGGAGTACACGAGCTTCTTGTTCAGTAGCACGAGTGACAGTTAGGGCGGTTACAGCAGTTACGTCAGTTATAGCAGTCCCCTACGGTGGAGTACACCAGCTGCCTGCTCAGCAGGACTAGTCCAGTAGCAGTGCTGTCGCAACATGGTGGGCCCTACACTACAGCATGCCCTTGCTCAGCTGCACTCTCACTGACGCGCAGGAACAGTGGATCCATGCTCTGCTTCACGCCCTTTCAGCCGCACATGCTCACCTGATGTTGGTTGACCCGCGCACGTGCGTTGCCTTTTTACCAGGCAGCGTCATCATACCATGTACTACGTGCACTCTCATTACCACTCTTTGTCAACTGCCCGAAGTAATAACTAGTCCAATAGTAGTGCTGTCGAAACATGGTGGGTCCCACATGTTTTTGCTCCGCTGCACTGCCTCCCAACCACGCATGCTCACCTGTCCCTAGGGATGTTGGTGGACCCGCGCACGTGCTTTGCCTTCTTGTCAGGCAGCAGGCGCATACTGAAACATACTTTGAAGTACATTTATACATACACACTTCAAAAGTATGTGTGTGTGTGTATATTGCACCAATGACACTCTGCAAGAGTGAACGCTGTTTTACCTCACTGTACATGTACCTTTGTACCACGTGTTTGCAGTACTTTTTGAAGTACATTCCATGCGCACGCGGGGTATATTGGTTGACCCGCGCACGTGATTGGCCTTTTTGTCAGGCAGAGGCATACACGTATACTTTTGATGTGTGCATCTGGTAAATGTATGCATTTCATGTGCGCACCTGTCCCTAGGGATGTTGGTGGACCCGCGCACGTGCGTGGCCTTCTTGTCAGGCAGAGGCCTGGTGTCAACGCGTGCCGCCGCCATGTTGACGTTCAGGTCCTCGGGGGTCGCGCCAAAGTAGCCCGCGTCGATCTCCACCTTCTTGCTCAGCCCTAGGTCCGTCAGCTTCAGGTGGCCCTGTGCTCAGCAGGAGGGCAGCCATTGCAGGTCAGCACATGTCACAGGCGCATGGATATATCATGTGTACGGTATGTATACACATGCTTTGCTTCTTGTATACATATACTACAGTAGTACTTCGAAGTATGTGCATGTGCTTTGTGAAGTATTATAGTCCAAACTTCTGAAGTATATGTCCTTCAGCTTCAGGTGGCCCTGCAAGCTCAGCAGCAAGTGCGGGTGTTGCAACTCGTCAGCAAGCACTACCTGGTATATGTCAGCAATGGTGTAGTACCTGTGCATTTGCCTGCCGGTCCACGCAAATTTGGTGGGGCATAGCATTGTCACAGATGTAGCCCACCGCACATGAGCATATTGTTGCCCCACTTGCAGTCCAGCAGCATGCTGTAGGCTTGAGGTCGCGGTGTATGTAGCCCAGCGCCAGGACTATCACTACATGTATGAGTATCATGTACACACACCAGTATAGCAAAAGTACACACACTTTGCCCACTTGCCTGCCAGTCCAGCAGTATGTTGTCGGGCTTCAGGTCACGGTGGATGTACCCCAGGGAATGCACGCACGCGACGGCGGAAATCATCTCAGCCATGTACTGCCTTGTGGCTCCCTCAGGGAAGGTGTCCTCTTTCATCAGCAGGGACATGAGGTCGCCGCCGGGCAGGAACTCCATTGCCATGTATAGGTTGATATCATCCTGGAACAGGTTTTCATGTGGGCAGAGTTGAAGTGCGTTGTTAGGCAGTAGTTGAGGTTGAAGGGGATCATGTTGATGTCATCCTCTAACAGGTTTTCATGTGGGCAGAGCTGAAGTGCGTGGTCACACTGGTTGAGGTTGATGGTGTGTATATCATCCTGGAACAGGTTTTCATGTGGGCAGAGTTGAAGTGCGTGGTCAGGCACTAGCTGAGGTTGGGCGGCAGTGTGGGCTGGGGGCACCGTGCAGAGATCGCTGCATGCGAGGGAAAGCAGTTTCATGCGGTCAAAGGTTGAAGCTAGCAAGCCTGAGCCGGCACTATCGAGACACACATATACAGGAGTGTGTTATACAAACACAGTGCACTCGCGATTTAGTGCGCTTTCATCTAGTGCGGTGTGTGGTTTAGCGCGGGGTTCAGAGGCCTGTCACAGACCACATGATTCTATATAAATAGTATACAACGCCCTATTTCATTGAGTGCGGGCCTTGCTTTGATGCGGGGTGCTAGCGGAGGGCACTACCCCGCAGTAAATCGCGAGTGCAATGCATGCGCTGACCTGGAAGGAGAACTGGAGACCCACCACCCACTATATCAAAACGCACTATGTCGCGAGTGCTCTGTACAAGCAAACTATGTTCAAAGAGGTACTTATTGAAGAAGTTGTTGAAGTACTTGTTGAAGTACGTCTTGAAGTATGTGCTTACCTGGAAGGAGAACTGGAGGCCCACAACCCAGTTGTTGTCGGCGCTGGCCAGGACGTCACGCTCCGCCTGCACGTGGCCCACCTGTGCTCAGCAGAATAAAAACAATGATAAACATTGTTGTGAGTACGGGCAGCCGTGCACAGCAGCACAAGGTCTTTGTCACCAGTAGCAGCACCAGCACCAGCAGCAGCACCAGCACCAGCAGCACCACCAGCAGCTGTGCCAGCAGCACCAGATGAGCGGCAGCATCACAAGGGCATGATGACGAAGGAAGCAGCCAGCAGGGGTGGCAGGCGGCGAGTACAGAAGCAAGGCAGTCGGCACACACAACATGCCCCAATGACACCCACACGCACCGCAGCTGGCTAGGCTCCGCGAGCACAGCGTGACACGCGCACTGCCACAGAGCTGCAGGGACCAATGGAGACTTGAAGTTGGACTTGCATAAAGTTGAAGTTTTACCTGGTTCTTGTGGACCATGGCCTCCTTGGTCATGCTCTTGAGCGCCCACACCTGCATAAATGCACCAATAAATGCACCAATAAATGCACCAATAAATGCACCACTACATGGACCAACCAATGCATCACCACATGCGCAGCACACCCTCGGAGCGTCAGCACATGCGGCAGCGCGTGACTGGTAACAGTTTGCGTGCTGGCTTCGCAAGCAGCACAAGCATAGTGGGTGGTGGGCTGAAGCGGGTGCCTCAAGCCAGTTTCACACTTCTGGTGCACCATGTGCGTGCCCACTTGATGCTGGCAGCATGGCACGCCGAAAGCGAGTGCTCGGCACCTTCGAATATTTTTGGGTGAGGCGGTGCACAGGTTTGCAAATGAGGGCACATGAGTCACACATGAGTCACACGCGCTGCCTGCACATAGGCCCACACCGGCCTCATGTATATAAACATGTACTGCTGAAGTACAGTATATATATATATATATACTTATGGCACAGCCACATGAAAACCTTTACCTCGCCGCTGTCGTTCTTGCGCACGAGGTGCACTTTGCCAAACGCGCCGCGGCCAATGATGATGCTCAGCGGAGTATAGTCGTCTGTGGTGTATATGCTGCCAAGTATGTATGTATATATGCATGGCACAGCCACATGAAAGCCCTTACCTCGCCACTGTCGTTCTTGCGCACGAGGCGCACCTCTCCAAATGCGCCGCGGCCAATGATGCTCAGCGGAGTAAAGTCATCCGTGGTCAGGCGCCGGATGCCCTCACGCCGGCTCGCCGCCTCCAGCTTGCCCAGCTCGTCACTATAGGCCAGACCATATGAAAGGCATACAAAACAATTTAAGTTACCAGCTTGCCCAGCTCGTCACTATAGGCCGGATCACATGCAACGCATACAAAGTACAGGAGGTGACCAGTGGATGCCAGTTACATGGCAACATGTGAACAAGTAAAAGGCGTCCAGCTTGCGCAGCTCGTCACTACAGGCCAGACCACATGAAAAGCATAGAAGGGCATATAAAAGACGGTAAGGGACCAGTGGACACCGGCCACATGAAAGTGTTTGAACAAGTACAAGGCGTGTATGGGTACGCGCGTGGTGTGCTGAACGACATTCGGTCGCAGTTAGCACACATCGCACACAGGCACACGCACATCAGTGGGGCTGGTACCGGGTGCAGTGGTAGCATGTTGCGCTTGTGAGCGTATATCGCGCGTGTGGGCTGCAGGCGCATAAACTGCGGCACACTGGCGGCATGGCATAGCGCGCACATGCGGCAAATGTGCACGCGCCAAGCTGTGTTGTGGCAGCACTGGAATGTTGCCGCAAGTGCGGATCGTATACGGCGCCGGGCGCCCCTGCAGGGCGTATTTAGAGTACTTCAAATCGCACTGCGTGCACTTCTCCTGCATAGGTTTTGGCGCCACAGCAGCGCCGTCAGGAACCGCCGGCATGCTGGTAGCATAGTTGCTAGTGACTGTTCCACCCACCATCTCTGCATAAGGGTGTACAGGGGCAGTCAGTCTGCAATCGCCGGTTCTACTTTGAGTACATGCAGTGTGGCGGCGCGCTGGTGGTTGCTGACAGCAGTGCCGCAGCGCTGCCGCATTGCCCCCCTGCTACCAACGGCATTAACTCCATCCTGCTATCGTGCAGCACTTGATCGTCCGCTGAGCTGGTGCACGCTGCGTCTGTGTGCACTCACTCATGCCTGCGGCAAAGCAAGTAGGAGCATCCCCGGGTCGCAGCCTCCGCCACCGTTCGCTGCGCACCCCCCGCACACCGCACGGCTACACCCTAACGCGTCCAAATGCCAGAGCCCACTTTATGCGGCCGGCACATCATCGTTACCACACCCAGAGCGGCCACCACCCAGCCACGCCCACCCCCCCCCCCGCCAGAGGCCGGCTAGTAGCTGGAGCAAGCGAGGCGAGTCCCGCGTCTGCCCCTGCGCTTTTGGGCTTACCAGCCTGCTGCTGCTGCTGCTGTTACTGCTGCTGTTGCTGCTGCTGCTACTGCTGCTGGTGACGATGGCGCTGGGGGCGCGCTGCTCACCGGTACTTCTTCTTCTGGACCTCGCTGAGGTTCATGCCCTGCATCTGCTGCTCCAGCTCGGTCCTCCGCCTGCTTATCTCATCCGTCTCCTGCCGCTGCCTGTCGTACTTGCTAGCCAGCATGTCCTTCAGCCTCTCTGCCTTCGCCTTGTTGACCTCGCTCAGCCTAGCACCACCAGGGGCGCCAGCGCCCCCCCCGGGCGCTGGTGCCGCCGCCGCTGCCGCCCCCGCTGCTGGTTTCTTGGACGCCATGGCTCTCGTGAAACGCTCTGGTAACGGTCAGGCGTGTGTGCTCTGGCACGGCGCTGCGGTCACGCGCACAGGCAGCGCCGAAGAGTAGCTGCTGCTGTTGTCGCGCCACCGATGCTGCTACTGCTGTGGTGCGACTGCAGCTGCTCCGCTCTGCGCTGCCACTCTGCCTGGCCATTCGGTGCAAAAAAAACAAAGTTCGTTTCACGCTCTCCCGACGTCGTGCTGAGCAAAAGGCTGCACATTCCACCTCAAATGCACGTACATGTCGCCAGTGATCATGAGTGCGAGGTAGCGACTCCAGACGGCGGTGTGTCCTATGGCGGGCCGGCCTAGCCACACAGTGCGTTGCTGCAGGTTTCATTGGTGACGCAAGACAGAGTGTGGTGCTGCTGTAGCGCAGCGGAGTTGTCGACCGCGGCAAAGCAGCAACCTGCAACCCCCCCCGCCTGCAACTCCACACGTGCAATTGCTCTGACGCCACAAGAGAAATGCACTGTCACAGCAGGGCACAGCGTGTGCGGGGCACCACCGGCGTGCTGTCATACAAGCGCAGACATGACTGCACTCATTCATTATGGCGTGTCAACGGCACCACAAGCCAGCTGCAGCCAACCCATGCACCCGGAACAGCAGTGCCGCAGCCGCACGCCTAACCAGCACAAAAGTGGCCGGTACACCTGGTGCCTGCCGAAATATGTTCACTATGCACATGAGTTTTTAAATCGCTGCGGATGGAACCGTGCTGATGCTAGCACTGAGCAGGTGGAAGAGTGTGTGATGGTTGCCGCACACTTCTGCAGCGCCAGCCCAGCGGAAATCACAAGGCTGCCCCTGCGGTGCCCTGGGTATACTCCAGCAGCTGTGATGCTGCTAGCAGGGCACTGCTGCAAGGCTACTGTAGCTCAGCAATCCTCGCTAAGAGACGGCCGACAAGCTGCTGCCAAGCACAAGGCCCAAGTGCTCCGCTCAGCAACGTACTCCTGTGTTTCATCTGCTCCGCCGTTGCGAAGGTTTGCATGGGCTGCGCCTGCCCCACACAGGAGAGGTCACCTGCACACTCCCATGGCCGCAAGCAACCGCAAAACTGCCAGACACGCGGCTCCCCACATCCGCACGCATGCCTTCTGCTGAGCACAGCATCTCAGGCTGCAAAGCACGCATCCACCTGCTGAGCACAGCCTTCTGCTAAGCACAGCCTGCTGCTGAGCACAGCCTTCTGCTGAGCGCAGCACCTCAGCCTGCAAGGCGCGCACGCCTTCTGCTGAGCACAGCCAAGGTGGTGTGCTCAGCGGTGGCAGGTGCTCAGCAGCAGCAGGCGGGTTCACTTGCGCATGGACGCCGGACGTGAGCGCAGCCCGCCCGCCCCCTCCTTCAGCAGCTGCTCCAGGTTGATGCCGGCGTTGAGCTTCACTTCCTCGCTGCAGTTACAAATGCAGTTACAGAAGGGTGACAGCAGTCAGCAGGCATGACGATGCTCGGCCCACAGACAGCGTCATCAGCACAAGTAACACCAGCATCAGCGCAGCAGCAGGCAGCTGTAGGAACACCCAAGCAAGCCAGGCAGAGCGGCGCTGTGGCGCCTGTGAGTGGATGTATGGAACAGGAGCTGCACGCAATGTTACACGAGATTAAGTGCACCGGTGTGCACGCACGGGATTTTGTTTCCTGCACGTGCTGCCACGTGGCTTGCCAGAGAAGTGATACTTGGAAGTACTACTATAGAGCTTGAGAAGGAACGGCAGCGCTTCAGATGATAAAGCTGGCA
Organism: Ophiocytium majus; assembly: GCA_032358315.1. Lineage (NCBI taxonomy): Eukaryota > Xanthophyceae > Mischococcales > Ophiocytiaceae > Ophiocytium > Ophiocytium majus. The sequence continues at coordinate 9,498 of JAULBY010050749.1, forward strand.
AATAAGCGCACACGCACGCCAGCCACAGGGCTGCAACGAATGCACTGGCAATGTGCAACTTGCATGTGAATCCACCAGTCTGAAGCATGAATTAACCAGTCACAGGCATGCATTCACCAGTCACAGGCATGAATTCACCAGTGGACAGAAGGTGCGCACGCACCTGAAGCGGTTGACCTTGGACTTGATGTTCCGCGGGCGGAACACCGCGTGCGCGAGGCACAGCAGCCCCGAGAGACCACTGGCATACAGAAGCATGGCCGCAGCGCCCGTTGTGCACAGCAGCAGCAGAACGGAAACTATGCCAATGACCCTGCGTTCACTGGGCGTGATTTCCCGTCCTGAGATGATGACGGCCCTGTTTGAGTTGGCTGGAGGGAAGAGGAAGGCCAGTATTGCCAGTGACATGAGGGCAACCAGGAGTAGAGAAGGGGAGCTGATGCTGCGGGGCAGGGACACAACAGTCATGGCAGCGTGGGGCAGAGGAGTTGTTTCAGGTATTACTACTGAAATATTATACTTCAACTCCAAGTATATGAACTTGAAGTATGTACTACTTACTTCGGAAGTATGTGTTGCCAGAGACATGAGGGCCACCACGAGTAGAGAAGGGGAGCTGATGCTGCAATGCATGGAGCGGCGGTTGCGGCGGCGTGGGGCAGAGTGATTGTTACAATTCAGGTATGTACTTCTCAAGTACAAGCATGTACTACTAGTAGTACTTCAAAGTATACTTCAAAGTATAAACTAGAAGTATTGCCGAAGAGGTTGAGGGCGACCAGCAGTAGAGAAGGGGACCTGATGCTGTGGTGGGGGACGCGGCAGTCGCGGAAGTGGGGAGCAGAGCGATTGTTATACTACAGTAGTGTATACGCAAAGGTAAAGTTCAGGTATGTACTTCATCTTCAAGCGTGTATAATTCAAGTACTTGAGATACTTCAGAAGCACTACATCTACTAGCATGTACTGAAGTACAAGTGTCATAAATAATGTCGTGGGGGTAGTCTATGCGAGCTGCTGAGCACCCACCAGTGCATGAAGGAAGTCAGGCACAGTGCTTCACAGAGTCACGGCTGAGTGCTCTGAAAGGCTGAGGTATGCGTGCTGCTGAGCGCCAAGCAGTGCATGCCAGCATCACACACTTTGCAAAGAAAGTGAAAAGCTGTGTGGTCTTCAGCACCAACTGCTGGCACCGGCACACCGCACCAGTACTGTGTTGATGTGATGCCGCCCTCAATCCCAGAAAGCTGCTGCACCGTTGCTGACAGAGATATGCATACCACAAATGCGTACAAGGGGAATTGCCGCAGCGTAATCAATTGTCGTGCAAGCATCTGTGGTTCCAGAACTTCGTCCTGCAACCAACTGTCACAGCACCACATGCTGCCGAAACAGTAGAGCATATCGGTTGCACACCAGTAGACGGGCACACGCTACGCACTGTCACACAGCAGATGAGATTTATTATGCAACTCCGGGCGTACAGAACCCCTGGCACCTGCCACGTGGTGGTAATAGTACAACAAACATTGGCCTGTGTGCACCCTTATGCAGCAGCAAAAGCTGGTTGCTAGCTCGTGCAGGGACGTACAACTCCGTAACTCGGCTACTTTGGTACACAAGATAGGAGCTGAACCGGTCGCTCCAGTGATGTGCAAACAGTGATGGAGCACCGAATGACACCCATGTATATATATGTGGACGCGTTGGTTTTGATTTCTTTTTCCGATGAAAAGCATTCTACGGTGTACATATGATGGCGTATGCTAGAAGTACACCATTACGGCTTCAGCAATATGCGTTGTTGCGAACTTTGAGCCTGTGGCGTGCTCAATGGTTGTGTCATGCAGCACTAGGAACTCACATGCACAGGATGATGCCACCGACCATCACCACCGAGTAGTTCCCCCGGTAATGCAGCATGTTGGTTGTTATTCTCTGCAAGCCGCAGCGTGGCCAGCAGACAGGGCGAACACACGTTAGCAGCAGCAGTGCGGTCGCAGCAAGGCTGCACATACAACAACAGTACAATGCTGAGTGTGGTACCAATACTGTGTCATTCCAAAGTAATCGCCCGAAGTTGAATTATCAATGAAAAAATGGGTGCCTCCCAAAGCACCCCCCACATTCTTGCGCGTTGCCAGCAATAGTGAATGCCACATAATGCTACCCAAGTACTTGTTTGGGTGGTTCCCAAAGGAACGTGCCCCTGCACTTTTTGCAACTGCCCCCCAAAAAGTGTCAGCTTGGGCGAGTACTACGTAGTACCATTAGTTCCATAAGTATTTTCCCTATTGCACATAGCAGACAGAAAAGTTTTGCAAATCATTATTCTGGTGC
>JAULBY010050760.1:0-11834 GCA_032358315.1 Ophiocytium majus
GGCGGCGGTGCCCTTTTTGCGGGGGCGGCCGACCGGCCGCGCCACCGCCGCCGCCGCCGGCGTCGCAGCCACAGGCGTGGCCACGGCCGCAGCGGCGGCGGGCGTGGTAGCGGCATCGGCGGGGGAGTCGGCGGCGGTTACGGCGGAGGTTACAGGGACAGTGACGCCGTCGGCGGCGGCGGAGGTGGCGGCGTCGCCCCCTGTGGCCGCCATCTCCCGCACGGTGACAAAGCGCCCCTTCACGCGCGGGCGCGAGTCCGCGAGCTTCTTGCGGCAGTCATACTTGATCTTCTTGCGCCAGATGCGGCGCTCGCGCTTCGCCAGGAACCGCGCCACGAGCGCCGCACGCTCCGCGCGGGTGTACGCGCCCACGCGCTCAACTTCAACCTCAACCTTGGGCGCCGGCGCCGCCGCCACCGGTTTCGCCGGCGCCGCCACCACCACCGCAGCCGGCGCCGCCTTGCTGCTGCTGCTGGAGTCGTCCTTGCTGCGCCGCTGCCGCTTCTGCCGCCGCTGCTGGGGTGACGGCGGCGTGGCGGCCGGCGCGTCCTCAACTTCAACACCAACTTCACCATTGGGGGGCAGCGGCAGCAGCTCTTGCAGGGGCTCGAGGGTGCCGCCGACAGCGTCCGCGTCCGCGCTCAGGTCCTCCATCACGTCGAGCGCGTCCAGGTGCGCCATGTCGTGCTCAGCAGAAGGGGGGGCAATGGTGGTATGTTGCTCAGCAGCTGAGGTGGCGGCGCTGTCGTGCTCAGCAGGAGCGGCGGCGCTGTCATGCTCAGCAGCAGCGCCGGCGGGCTGCTGAGCAGGGGCGGCAGGTGGCTGCTCAGCAGCAGCGTCGACTACCGTAGAAGCGGCGGCGTCAGCTTCGGGAGCAGTGCTGCTGTCGCTGACGGTGGCAGGGACGTGCTCCTCAGCAGCAGCGGTGGCGGCATCGGGAGTGGTGTCCATGGCGTCAGCATCGTCGCTGGCACTGCTGCAGCCGCTGACAGGCCCACTTTGCACAGCAGCAGCAGCAGCGGCGGCGGCGGCATTGGCGGCAGCCGCCGGCTCCGTGTCGTGCTCAGCGAAGGCATCGGTCATGACGACATCAGGATCGCTGCTGCTGCTGCTGCAGTCATGCCCGGCGACACTGAAGCCCTCGTCGCCGCCGTGCTCGGACGCCTCGTCGTCGTCACCGCCGCTGCTGCTGCCCGTGCTGCTAGCGGTCGCCGCGCCGGCGCAGCAGCGCGCGTCATCGGCGGCAGCGCCGCTGCTGATGCTGCTGGGAAGAAGGTACAGGGACAGGCTGTCCAGGCGGGCGCGCTTCGGGCGGGAGGAATAACAGCTGGCGGAAGATGCGGAGTCCCCCCCTTGCTTCAGGTCTGGGTCTGCCGCGATGTCAAAGCTCATGCCCCGCTCTCGCTCCACCCGCCACGCCTCGGCAAAGAGCGCGTCAACCACGGCGGGAGCCTCCAAGTCGCCGTCGGCGGCGGCGCAGGCGACGTCGACGTCGTCCACGTCGTCGTCATCGTCGCTGTACTCGCCAAGCACGGGCGAGCCCCCGCTGCAGTCGCCGTCGGTCAGTGGCTCCGGCTCGAGGTCGGTCAGGTAGGCGGAGGCTGCCGCAGCCGCAGCCTCGTCCTCTGCAGCTGCTGTTGCCTCGGCAGCAGCGTCATGTTCGGACTTGAGCTGGTCGAACGGGCAGCAGGACGCCAGGCTGATGCTGCGGCTCCTGGTGCCGGGTGCCGTGCAGCAGGTGGTGTCAGCGCCAGCGGCCACAGCGGTGTCGGCGAGCGCAGTCATCCGCGTCGTAGAACGCCGGCGGCTGCAGCACCAGGGCAAAAGGCAACACACAGGGCAACACAGGGCGTCGGCACGAAACTCCCACTCAGAGCAGCGGGCTCGGGGAGAAGGGGGGGGGGGGGGATGGGGCTGGCATGGGGGTGCAGTGCCACCAGAGGAGGGGTTGGCGGTGGCTGCAACGGGTGGAGGTGGTGCCGTCGGCCGTAGCCCCGCTTGGATACGGGTAGAGGTGTGACTGACTGCCGCTCTTCGCCTCTTCAAGTGAAACCTGGTGTGAATAGGGCCCCCACCAACCTTCTGCTGCTTCCAGGGGGAGCACTGCAGGCAGTCCGGGGCAGCAGAGTGCAGCCGCCACTAGTCCAACACCCTCCGTCACCCACCTTTATGCCTGTGGCGTCCCTAGTCTCCAGGTGTAGCGTGGTTTGGGTTGGCGTCAGTCCGGGGCTCGCTTGATTCCGGGCCGAGGCTTTGAGTGGCTGCCGGTGCCGCGCGTCTAAACCATGCTGGATCCACAGTGGGCGGGGGTGCAGGGGGGGGGTGGCGGGTTGCGCTCAGGGCCGTAACACCTGCTGCATGGACCCGGCGCTGCGTGGCGACTTGTGTGCCTGTGCGATCCTGACCACCACCCGTGTGAGAGCCCAAAGGCACAGTGTCCAGCTGCAGCCTTGTGCGGCTTTTTATTTTATTGTGCATCAGGACCTCACCAGCTGACAGCAACGTGGTCGTTGTGCGCACTGCCAGGTGAAGAACCAGAGCCCTAACCCTAGCAGCGGAGGAGGGGAAGTAGTGCGTGCCAAGAGATAGCGGAGGCAGCGGGAGGCGCGCTGGGCTCAGAACTGCTGCTCTCTCGCGTAGCACACCAGCCAGCACTAACTTGATGCAACTCGCTTGTTTTTGTGATCGATCGCTTTGCCGCTTTGCCGCCACGCACACAACTTCCAAAAAGCGACACACCCCCACCTGCAGAGAGAAAAAAAGATTTGCGCACGCAGCCCTGCAGCACCAGAGCGGGCACGCGGCGGGGCACCATCGCAGCAGCAGCAGCAGCAGCGCAGGCGAACACAGCGCCACACCGCTCGCAAAACCGTAAACTGCAACAACCAGGATCCAGAAGCAGGCGCTCGCTCGCGATGGCCCTCAACTGAGCACATGCAGTGCGCGGGACGGGAAACGGACGGGGGAAGCAGCACGACAGGTTCGAGCGCCAGCACGCAACGGCTGTTGAGCCCCCCCCCCCCCCGTGCACCCGCCGGTCACGCTTGCTGCGCGCACACGCAGCGCGAGGCTGCTGCTGCTGCTGAGAGAGACGCACACGGTGAGGGTGTCACAGTCACCCAGCGTGTCACCGAAACAGTTCTGGCCGCGCCGCTCCTGCACGCATCGCGCGTGGCACTGCTGAGAGTAGAGAGTAGACACTGCTGCCTCACCGCTGCTGCTGGCCGCGGCTGTAGGCGCCACACGCTGAACAGATGGTATGGTTGGTGTTACATGCTACACTACATCAGTGTTGTAGTACCTGAAGATGCCACGTGTTGCACGAGGGGAAGGGAGCGCCAGCGCACGAGTCAGGCGAGCCGGCACGGGTGTCGGTGCACTGCTGGCGGCGATGGAGTCAGTGCTCACAGGCAGGGACCAGTCCGCTTTTACGCATGTGAAGGGCAACGATATTGCACAACATTGAGGCTATAGGCACCATCGTCCCCCACCCGCTAACACGAAGAACTGCGTCATTTCAACAAGTTAATTGCATGTGTAAGCGCATGCACAGAGTCTCATGATACATCAAAGGTGGTGATTTTTTGTTAGAGGATTGAAGCACGACTGCACCATGCACACCCACAGGTGCAAACCAGTAAAGGAAACTCCCAACACAACTGTGCTCATTACACTTGCATTTGCGCAATATAAATACGCACACAAGGCATGGACTCATGCGCACATGAATTCCTGCCAGGATGATTTGCCATTGTGCCGGTGTGTGGGGGGATGGAGGGCTTCCTGTGGGCCGGTGGCCGCCAGTAGTTGTTGCTGAGCAGCAGCTGCTGAGCAGGCCTTCAGCTGCTGAGCAGGCCTTCTGCCTGCAGCTGCTGAGCAGCGCTGAGTCACCCCAAATGCCCTCCACCCCACTTCCTGCTCCCTCTCCTGGCAATGAAGGGATGGGTGGGTGGGTGAACTTGTCCCCTACCGGCTTGTTGCTGCTGTTGCTGCTGCCCGCGTCCTCGTGCTTGCTCGAGGGCACCACAGCTGTGAGCCTCTCAATCCTGCACATGCAACGCGGTTGCTGCAGCCCGCACGCAGCTATCCTATCCGTTCCCGCCGATCCGTTTCCCCACTTCAAGATACCTGTGACTCTCTGTGCATTGGAGCAAAAACTCTGTTTGTGCCAAACTCCACTTTTGATTCCCTAGACCCCTTGCTTTGCCAGTGCGGCCACGCCCAGGCCATTCCAGTGTGTGCATGCCAACCCAGCGCCCCCTGCCAGCAACAGATTGCACAGTTGCGGGAAATGCGCATGCTGGAAAGGGCGGAGCAGACAGACACCAGCTGCTGCGCTATCACACCCACAAGGAGGCGTGCAGCCTGTTGAAATGACCTAGTCTTACATGTGTGTGCGGAACCAGCGCTATTGCCAGCGACAGATTGTGCCTCTGGAAAAACATGTACTTCAGCAGTACTTCAATAGAATACGCAGTGCTGAGCATTGCCAGGTTGTTCGCTCGCAGCAGCATGTCCGATCATGCTTTTTCTGGTCACACGCACACCATGTGCAAAGGGCTTTCCGCCTCCTAAGCGGAGTTGAATAAAAGTACTTCAATGACTCTCCGCTTAGGGCGTGGAAAGCCCTGTGCACATGGGGTATGGCTGAAGCATGTCAAACAAATACTACTCAATACCATAGCAGCCTACACGGTACTGTACCAGCACCGCATGACACCAGAGCGCCCAGCGCACCGCCTCCTACACCGGAGCCAGATTTAAGGCTGCACAGCAGTACACACCAACCGCGCATCCAGAAACAGGAAAACATGTACCCTTACATTTGGTGCCATGCGGCACTGGTAGTACCTTGTAGAGCGCTACGGTATGAGTACTGTTCGACTTCATCAACCGCACCCCATGTGCACAGGACTTTCCGCGCCCCAAGCGGAGGTTAATAAAAGTACACTACAGGTATACACTGTACAGTAGTGTGTACATGTGCACAACGCCAACCCGCCGCAGCGGGGCTGTCACAGCAAGAAGTACGCGCGCATCCTGCTGGCATGACCCAGCCATGTGTGTGTGGCAAGAGCGCTCCTGCCAGCAACAGACTAGGCAGCCAGGAAAAAACATGTGTGTGTGCAGTGCGCACAAACAACGCTGAAAACAAAAAAAGGAGTGCTGCTGTCAGCGACAACTAGGCAGCCGGAACAACACATGTGTGTGCACAAACAAAGCTAACCCGCCGCTCCTGCCAGCGGCGTGTTGCACAGTCGGTTTGGGCATATGGCAGAGCAGACGAGCACCGGAAGCAGCGGTGCCACAACAAAAAGGGGACCGGCAGCCTACGGTAGCTGCATGACCGAGCATGGCGTGCATTAACAAAGGTGCCAGGGCGCGCAGCCGCAGCTGTCGCGTCATGGGTGTGCCGGCGTGCTGGAAACTTGAAGTTTTTCCATGGCCAACTTGAAGTTTCTCCATGGCCCAGGCGCCTAAGGGCTGCCGGGTGGATAACGGCGGCATGGCCGGCCTCTGAGGCCACAGGCCGCCGCATTACATGCAGGAAAATGTATCTTTAAATAAATGTGTTGTCAGAAACGCAGTGCGGCGTGGGGGCTGGTGTGTGTGCGCCTGTGCCGCCGCGCCGTGGCACAAATGTGCTTGCAACAGCAGCGCAAGCGCCGTAACGCACTGGCTTTTCACTCACAAAAGAGGCTCTGGAAGTGTGTGCGCAAAGGTGTGTCTACATGCAAGCCTTCACAACCCGGAAATGTGTACACAGAACATTTTTTAAACAGTGCTCGGCTGCTGCTACTGCGCCTGCGGCAGCAGTCGGAGGCCAACGCGGAACCGCGCCATGCGGCGGCACGCCACAGACTAGCCTCAGGCGTGGCGACAGCCACCGTCGCTGTCGCACTTGGTGCTGCCACCACTGCCGCTGCCACTGCCGGTTACAGTGGTGCGCTGGTAGTGCCATCGCTGGTGGTGCCACTGGTAGCCGTGCCGCCATCACTCGTGGGCGCCGCGGTGGTGTCGCTGCCAGTCTTGCTGCTGCTGCCGCCGCCCTGTCCTGCCTTGGTGCTGCTGCTGGCGCTGCCGTCGCTGCCGCTAGTAGCGCTGCTGCTGCCGCTAGCCGTGCCGGCGTCAGTCGTCGTGGGGCTGTCGCTGCCGCTAGTCGCGGTAGGCGCATCGCTACCGGAGCCAGACCCGCTGCCGCCCTTGCTGCTGCCGCTGCTGCCGCCATCGGTGGCAGTGGAGCTGGCGCTAGCAGTTGGGCTACCGCTGGTGCCGCCGCCGCCGGTGGTGGGGCACTTGGTAGGAGTGGCGGTGGGGGCTGACGTAGGGCTGCTGGCGCTGGCGCTGCCAGACCCCCCAGAAGCGGGAGTGGGGGTGGGGGCTGACGTGGAGCTGCCGCCGCCGCCGCTGCCGCTGTTGTCACCGCCGCCAGAAGCGGGAGTGGGGGTGGGGGCTGATGTCGTGCTGCTGCCGCCGCTGCCGCCGCCGCTGCCAGACCCGCCAGAAATGGGAGTGGGGGTAGGGGCTGACGTGCTGCTGCTGCCGCCGCTGCTGCCGGACTTGTCACTCCCACCAGACGCAGGAGTGGGGGTGAGGGCTGACGTGGTGCTGCTGCCACCGCTGCCGCCGCCGCTGCCAAACCCGCCAGAAGCGGGACTGGGGGTGGGAGCTGACATAGTGCTGCTGCCGCCGCCGCTGCCGCCGCTGCTGCCAGACTTTTCACCTCCGCCAGAAGCGGGAGTGGGGGTGGGGGCTGACGTGGTGCTGGTGCCGCGGCGGCTGCCGTCTCCGCTGCCGGACTTGCCGACAGTGGTGTCACCGAGTATGGTGTAGGGCGCAGCGGAGCCCGGGCCTCCTGACCCAGGGCCGTAGCACTGGAGGGGCGCAGTGAAGTAGAGAAAAAAGGGCATGGCGTGGAGTGCAGAGGAAATGGTAAGGGGGCAGTGGTGGGGTCTGGAAATGAGGAACTGAGTTGGTGAGTGCCAGTGCTGGAATGGGCAGCAGTGTGTTCTGGGTGGTTTGTGGTGTGCGCGATTTGCTGGGCATTTGGTGCACCATGCAGGCTGCTGTGAGGCATGGTGCTGGCATTCCCGCAGTACTGTGTGCATAAATGGGTCAACAGCATTGAGGACATGCATGTTTCTCCTGCGCCATCCGACGAATGCATCCCTACAGCACCAGCTGCTGCAGCAACGCGCTAAGCCTGCTGCTGGTGCCACCAGCTACCCCAGACGCGCCGGCTGCTGCATCCCTGCCTGCTGCTGCTGCTGCATGCAACCTAAGGCATTGCTGACAAACAATGAGCTTTTCCCATGTCGAGGCTCACCTCAGTGATGCAGCAGTGTGCGAAGTTGTCGTCCTTCTGCACACACTTGCTGTCGGCGCAGCACTGCGCCGAGTCCGTGCACTCCTGGTAGACAGCGGTGCAGCCAGTCTCGGGGGCGCCAGAGCCGCCGTCGGTCAAGCGGCGCAGGTGCAGCGAGGGCACTGAGGCACCATGCACGCTCATCGCCGCCCAGCACAGGGCTGCGACGGTGGACAGAGCTGCAGAGTAGGGCCTCATGGCTGTTGGTGCTGGAGGTTACTGCTGCTGCCGCCGCTGCTGCTGGAGGTGTGGTGCTTTGGAGCTGGCTTGACCTGCTGCCGCGCTGCTGTGTGAGTGATGGTGGCAGCGCAGCAGCATCGGCAACCCGTGGGCGGGGTGCTGGTGCTGCTGCGAAGGCGTTGCTGCGTTGGGCATCGCAGCAGGCGGGAGGGCGTTGCCGCTGTCGGAACAGGCCGTCCCTGGACAGCCGCGCAGGCAGCATCACCGGCAGCGGCGGAAAGCCTCACCCTTACCCCGTCAGTTCACTCCCTGCCAACAAAAATGTGTGTGCTGGGCGTGCATCGTCGTTGGCAGAAAAGTTGGGCAAAAAGTGACAGTTGGTGGTGTGGTGTGAGCGCAAGACCCGGTCGCGATCGTGGAGAAGGGTGACTGAACGCCAGAATCGGGGAGCCAGCCGAACATTCGAACGTGCGTCGGGGCGTACGGCCGGCGTGCATGATCATGCTGCATTATGATGATTCATGCATGAGCTCGAGTGCTAGCAGCTTTGGTCGCAGCAGCTGGTCCACAAGGTGGCTACTCCTGTAGGACCGTCCTATGCTTTGTGTGGGGTGCATCATGTTCTTCTTTCAGCCCCACGAGGGGTACTGACCGACGCACCAAATACCTAGTAGGGTGGGATGGAATAGTTGACTTTTACTAGCTCTCTGATCAGGTGTTCTATCAATCTCCCCCCCGGCGTTGTCCTGGCACTTCCCCCCAGCCACGGCAGCAGCCGGGCTTAGCAACTTGCAGCTTCACAACCGACGGCGTACTGTAAGTCTTTGTTTGCGCACCTTGGGGCGCGGAAACCCCTGAGCCCAGGCGCAGGACTGCACAAAGCATGTTCAAGCGCGCAGCCTACTGATACTTACACAACTGCTGGCAAGAGCACTAAAGGCGGTACGATGGACTTTGCACTCTTAACGTTGGCCCTGCAAGATGCATGGCTACAGCACTGAGGCACAGGCCCATGTCCCCAGGGGACTTGGTCCTAGCCCCACCCACCCAGTCTCTGGCAAACAGCCCTCTCGCACCATACCTGCAGGGATGGACATGTGTTCCATTACACGTGCCGACAGTGCCATTTGGCACGCCGCTGACATGACCGCATGTACGCGCGACATTGAAATGCCCTTCAAGCCACGCGGAGCGCGCAGGACCATTCGCATGCGGTCTATCGCTTGGCACACCGTGGGGGTCTTGCTTGCTCGCAACTTTGCCGCACCCACACGCACTGGGGAGCCACCGCCGGAGCAGCCACCAACAACGGACCACAACGAGAGGCGAGCGGGGCGTCCGAGTGGGCAGGCCAACCCGCCATAGGATATACCGCCGTCTGGAGTCCCTACCTCATGCGGACATGACCAAACACTCGGGTTGCACTGCGCCACGTGGTGCACAAGCCGCAATGACACGCAATCGGTGGCGCACAACGCACACTCACAGACACAGAAGCAGCACACAGGCAGGGAGCACTGCACAAAGAGCCTGTAGGCATGCGTCTCTCATGGTAGGCATGCGTGTACTGTGAGGTAGGGGTGAAATTGCGGGCGGCCAGTGCTGTGCGCGCATTACTGCTGCGCACCTTGCAGGCTCTGCAGCTGTGCGAGAGCAGCCGCTGTCGCAGGCGGGCGGGTGTGGGGTGCCACCGCCGCTGCACACCGCCTGGTGACTAGTCCCTTGCTGAGCAGTGCCAGCTGCGCATGCAGGACATGCTTATGCTGCTCAGCAGCAGACTCGGCAGCAGTGGCGCGGCAACCACTGCCGCGCGTGCAAGCTGCCGCCTGGCGTGACGCGCGCCACTTGGCGCCTACACTTGCAGCCGACGGGCCGCACCGTGGTGGCAGTTCTCAGCAAGCATGTGTGCCGGCTGGGCGACTGCGCCTTCGTGGCTGCTAGCCAGTGTGTGTGCTCTCATCCAGTGTGTGTACTAGGAAAGGTGCTCCTGCCCCCGCCCGTGCTGCCACCGCTGCTGTCAGCGACGCTGCTGCGGCAAATGCTGGGTGTGCTACTTGCACTTGCGGTTACCAAACCTCTTGCTGCGCCATTCGTGCACTCTTGCAGGCCCGCGCCGCGATGGCACTTTCCTTGTGGCTGTGCGGGTGCAGCGGCTGTCAGTGCGCCAGCCGCGCACTGCTGCACGCACTGCTGCGCTGCTCAGCCCCACAGTTTCGAACTTCAACTTCAAACTTCAACTTGCCAGGCAGGCGCTGAGCTCAACGCCATGGCGACACGTCCCTTTCGCACCCACCAGAGAGTTGGGCGCCCCGCCACGCACCGCATGCAGCGCGCTTGACAAGCCCGCCAAGCGCATGCAACACCAGGCAAGGTGCTGCACGTGGCAGGTGTGGGTTGCGCCTGCCAGAGTTCTCTCCAGCACACCTGCGCAGCGCAGCCGGTTCTTCAGTGTCGCACCACCTGCTGGCCCGGCAAGACTGGGCGCTGCGTGCAGCGGCTGCTGTCCACCAGCTTCAAGTTCTGTAGTTGTTGAAGGTAACAGGTGGCACACTCACGTCCGTGGTGTGCGCTGTCGGCGCTGCCGCCCGCGGCCGTCACGCTCGCTATCGCAGTTGCTGCCGCCTTGGCTCCAGTGCAGCAGTACCATCAGAGGGTGCATGTCTCGCTGCGGGCACCAGCAGCGCGCCGGTGCTGCCGGCACCCACCTCCTATCGCAGCAGCAGCTCCAGCTGTGACTGCTGCTCAGCAGTTGGAGTTCAGGGCGTCCGCTCGTTCCGCGCACTGGAACCCCCACCTTCCGTAGCAGCTCCAACTTCAACTGCTCCTCTGCAGTTGAAGTTCAAGGCTCTCCGCTCGTGCCGCGCAGTGGCAGCACCGGCCGCCTCCGCCGCTGCCTCTCCGCCAGCGCATCAGCAGCTCTACTTCAACCGCTGCTCCCGCATTTGAAGTTTAAGGCCCCTGCTTGTTTGAGTCCTCTGCTGGCGTTGCACGGTTGCGGCACCCGCGCCGCCGTACCTCTGCGCCAGCGCAGCTCCAACTTCAACTGCTGCCGCCGCAGTTGAAGTTTAAGGCCTCCGCTCCCGCTGAGCACTGACGGCGCCGGCGCCGCCGCCGCTGCCCCTGCGCCACCGCAGCAGCAGCAGCAGCACATTGACGGCCACGTAGGTGCCCGCCGCCCACAGCCGTGCGTCATCCCACCGCACCGATGGCGGCTTGGGCCTGCGCGGCGGCAGCACCACCGCCCTGGCGGAGCACGGCGCGGCGCGGGTGGCAGCGGTGGGTTAGCGCACATGACAGGTGATATAGTAATCTAACCTAAGGGGTTTGGTGCGAGTCGGCCAATGCTATACCGTAGTTTGGTCAATATCAACAGAAGCACTTCACACGGCACCAATGGCGGCTTGGGCCGGCGCGGCGGCAGGACCACCGCCCTGGCCCAGCGTGGCGCGGCGGGGGTAGGAGCGGTGTTGGGTAAGGGCGCCTGACAGGGGTAGTAGTGTTCTAACCTACTTCGAAGTACAAGGGTTTGTTGCAGGTCAGCCAACGGTGTACCGCACATTAAGAGAAGCACTTCACGCCGCGCCGATGGCGGCTTGGGGCTGCGCGGCGGCAGCATAAGCACCCTGGCGGAGCGCAGCACAGTAGCGGTGGGTCAGGGCGCCTGACAGGTGTTATGAGAGGTGTTCTAGGCTAAAAAAATTGTTGCAAGTCAGCCAATGTCAACATCGATGTTGTACCGTGTAGGTACCGTACAGCAAAGAAGACACTTCACATAGGAGACGCTGGCGGCCTTTTGATGAGCGCGCAGCAACGGGTCTAGTGATGTGTCAGGGCGTACTGCGCATTTGGTGGTTTTGTTCATGTGCAGCTGTGGGCGTTCCCGAACCCAGGTTCATGCATGCCAGCATACCCCCATGGACATGCCTCCCCCCCCCCCCCCCCGAGTTCTTGAGTGTACACGTGAGTTTGTAAACTACTTTGAAGTAGAATAAAACATGCGGCGTTGGGTGCCACGCGCGCGGTACCCAGCCAAAAAGCGCTCCGTTCCGACACCGCTTCACAACCAGGTGGGAGACCGCCTGTCTCCACATACGTAGCGCAACTGCGCTGACTTCGGCAGCCGGACCATGGTTACCACCAGCCATGCGCCCACTGCCACGGCTCAACAGGTGCGTCCAGTGAGCACTTCCATGTGCACTTGTGGGCGTGCACGACCCCAGGTCATGCATGCCAGCATACCGCCATGGACATCCCACCCCCCCCCCCCCCCCCCCCCCCCCCCCCACCC